>LOEQ01003547.1:67576-97171 GCA_001685075.1 Bramus lutescens
ATGCTCACCTTCCTAGACCTGGATGGAGCGGGGAGGACCCTGGACTTCCCACAGAGCAGGGAACCCTGTCTGCTCTTTGGACTGGAGAGGGAAGAGGAGGGGGAGGGGGGAGGGGGAGGGAAATGGGAGGTGGAAATTTTTAATAATAAAGTTAATAATAATAATTTATAAAACAGAAATTTAATGTTCTAGAAACTTTTTAAAAAGTTTTTTTCCACACTTAACTTCTAAGTGTAAAATAAAACTATCCCCATGTGTTCCCTTTAAAAAAAAGAAAGAAAAATAAGCCACATAAAGACGAAAAATACACAGAGGGTCTAGATTTTGTATAGTTTTGTACTTTCTTGAAATTTATTGACTATGAAGGAGCTAAGTACAGAGAGACATTTCAGTGTATGGGCTGCTGAGATAAACCAATATAAAGGTACCTTGACTTCAGAATTTGGGTCTGAGGCTATATTAGTTTGGAAAAGAGGTTCTGATTTTGTTTCCACAGAGAATGAGTACCTATAGAACCCTTTCAGACTAATGGATTTTATGGACCAAGACACCCTGAAAGGTAGCCTGGATGCCCTAAAATTATTTCACCCAACAAAAAGCAAGAATCAGTTTGGAGAGAACTATGACCACATTTGCAAATATTGTTAATAAATATTTGTATACATTTAAAGAGGGATATATTATAGAGATTTGCATTGGTATGGATCTTTGTTTATTGATACAATTTAAGGTCAACTTTTATATGCATATTTCTTCTCTTAATTAAGGTATTGTGTTTGTACATCTCATTTAAAAATGCAATGTGTAGTTAAGAAATAGAAGTTATTAGGTAATCATCTGTAATAGACTTGTAGTCATGTTGGTTAGGTTTTCTAGGTACATAGATATATTTCAGCTAGATAGGTATTCTTCAAATCTTTCATAGACTTTCAGAATATATCATTTTAAATGTTTTAATAACTTAGGTCTTTTAGTGACAATGAGACTCATCTCCTCCTGGCAGCACCAATTATTTCAAGATGAAGATGTGCATTGAAGAGGCTCTTTAAGGAGTATGGTAGCCATTTGGACAAGAAACTGCTCTTTTCAGGACTGCTTGATGTTATGCTATAAGAAATGGACATGCAGGACCCACAGACAAATGACTACTGAACTTGCTTAAAGAAGTTGAGACAGTCCTTTGGTGTTCCTGCTTCATACAAGAGTCTGCCAGACATTCTGCGGGACACAGAGGAAAGTGGCTGACAAACTGCTAATATAGGTGGAACTGTCTTTGAAATGTCCTGCTTCATGGGTAAGTCTGCTTGATACTATAGGCCTTTTGGCTGAAGATGGATGCTTAATGATACAGAAGAACTTTGAGTGACTGTCCAGGCAGCGAGATGTCTCTGTCAATTCTAGAGTTTTGGAAGTTGCTTACAATGCACTTGCTATTTAATTAGGTAATATTATATTCCTCTGGAGTTTTTAATCAAGTTGAAGAATAGATAGAGTTATAGTTTTCCTTAGTTATGATAACAGATAAAGTAGATATAAATTTTGTAACTATAATTCTTGTTTGGTAACTGCATTGTTATATGTAATTTTAATATGTTAAAAAATAGAACCTTCCTTTTTATTTAAACAGAAAAGGTGAAATAGTGTGGGAAGTCCTATATATGTTTTGTTTTTATTGGTTAATAAAGAAGCTGCTTTTGGGAAATGGCTGAATATAGTCCATTTGGAAGACACATATAGAGAGAGGTGGTAGAATCAAGGAGAAGGCATGTAGCCACCACCGGAACAGATTAGTAGGAACCTTGTGAGTAAGTAACAGCTATGTGACAATACACAGATTAATAGAGATGGATATAATTAAGATGTAAGAGTTAACCAATAAGATGCTAGAGCTAATAGGCCAAGCAATGATTTAATTAATACAGTTTCTGTGTGGTTATTTCAGGAGGTTTAGCAGCTGGAAACACACAACTGTCCTCCTGCAACACCTTTACACATGCATGGGCATGCACAAATAACTTAAGACTTGAATGCAACCAATTAAGACAATTATAATGTAATTAAGGATGTGGAGTAAATTTTCAGATATTTACAATATGTGCCATTCTGTGTTGTAAGAAAAATAAAGGAAATAGAAAGTAGTACTTTATAGCTTTCAGAAGAAAGAGGAGTTAAGCAAGCTCTCAACACTGTAAGTACTAAGTATGCACCAGGGAATGCACTATGAAGACTAATCTTGGGGAATCTCTAAACAAGTGCATGAATGCTATGGAAGGCTTTTGTCATTGTGCACGTGCATTCAAAATTTATAAACCATTATGTGGTGAAGTAATGAAGAAAAGTTCTCTAAACAACTCATATAGAAGAACACTGAATTTTTTAATAACTTTTCTCATCTAGATTTCATTGCACGCATAAATGCATCTGAGGAGATGTGTAAGCCAAGTACATAATTTTCATTCAAACTCCTCTGTTAATGATATAGCATTTTTTATTTAAAGTTTGCTAAGGCAACATTTAGTACGAAAATAATGTTTTTTTCTATATTGTTCAGCAATGCAGTCTGTAAAACGTTTTATAGGATCATTAATTTAAAACTTCTTTTGTCAAATAAAAATTTATTTTTCAATTATCTCAACTTTAAAATGTTTGATGAAAAGAACAAAAAAGCAATTCCTGATAATTAGAAACTGCCCAACACTAGAGGTAAGGTTATGTTATTCCCCTTTAGATATGAAAATATCCAAAAATTTCAGCATCTGAAAAGATTACTCAGAGCCCATGATATAATGAGACCAAGCAGTCACTTCATTTTTCTCTGTGCACAAAGCACGATTCCTCTGCTAATTGCAAGTACCAATGGCTCAAATTTCCAGTGCAGATATCTGCCTGATGCTTTTCCCTTGACTTCTTGTATATTCTTACGGTTAACACTTACTGAGATGTTCCATGAGTCTTCACTTTGATGTGACAATGAATCAATTCATTGTTTTGACATAAGATAATGTTGGAAGGTGTGGCTGACCAGAGGTTGTAATACACAATATGCCAGCAGCTTTCTCTAAGCTTGACAACATGGAGAATTCACTCTCTACCCAGCCTTATGTAGAGGAAGTCTTCTAGGCCGAGGATGCCTGACTTATGTCAAGGGTGACATCTACATGGATCTTTGCATGACCCACATGGCAATTCAGCAAGTTCTCTAGACATTTTGAAAGGACGCTACTGGCACGTACTAAGTCTTGTGATAGGAGTGTGTCATTTAAGGTTAATTAGGGTTTGTCCCTAGGCTCCCCAATCTTATATATTTCTTATACTCTGGAATAAATTTGAACTGATTCACCAAATTTCTGTCTCCCGGATCTGTCTGTATCTACAGCCATCTAGAACCCTGTTTCCTGTATCTGTTCCTTTTATTTCATGGACCAAGGACACCAACATTTCCAATGAAGAAAAGAATAACAAGATAATGTTCAAATAATTCTTTCAGATATTTTAAAATTAAAAAATGCTTGCTATATGATCAGCACCAAGACATTAGGAATGGGAACAGTATGAAATTCTTGGACTCTAAAAATCTGTAAAGATCTTAGATAATGAGACAATTGAAGGGAAGTACATTATGAGACTGGTAATGTTCTGAGTAGAAAGTTCTGTGATGTTATCCCTATTTTTAGTAGCACTACTTTTATTTTAGGAAAATATGTAAGGTTGGATCATTCAAATTTAGGAATCAAACTCCATGGACTTTACTGTGTTAGTACTCAGACGCAGTAAACTAAGTAATATGGATTCATTGAGTCACATTACTGATCCTAAAATATAAATTTCTGCCAGTTCTGGGAAAGGTACACAACCACTCATATATTCTTTCATCTGTTAACTAAAGATATGACAGGCACTTTAGACAACCTTCACTAGAAGTTCAAAGAAAGAAAAAGCAGCCTTATTAAGCCATTATCAGCTTAGATACTGGTAAGTTACATTCAACATAGTAATTAAATATACAAAAATGCTCAACATTCTACTTAAATTTCTACTGGAGTTGCATGATAATGTCTTTGCCATAACAAGGGAAAAAAGCAAAAATGTAAAGATGTACTGTTTTATTTATTTAGCATGTAGTCACTCTCTCCTTTCACGGGGCATGACTACCTAACAGTGCCTATACTCTATGGCTATGCTTTGGATAAATGGATCTGCTCTTTTTCCTTCCAAGCTACTATGAGGCGAACAGCCCTCTGGCATAAGGCATAAAAAGATTGGGATGCTTTTTGCAGTCGCAAGTTAAAAGTGATTGAGCCAAGCAACTGTTAAGTAAGCCTACCTGAAATTGTAAGCTAAAATAAACATTTTCTCTTTATACAAGCTGATCATGCCAGTCGTTTTCTTACAGAGAACAAATAAAGCTAGCTACCGAATTTGTCTATTTGATGAGAAAAAAATAAATTCTTTAATTTATGTGAGAAACATAGTAAGTACACAAATAGTGAATAACCAACTCTTACTCTTAGCATTCTCTGCCCCTTGTGGATTACTTATTGTAAAAGTCACACACTTAATTTAAATGTTAGTTGAAATTTAGTTCCAAAGTAGGATCATTAGGAAATGTGAAACATAATGCATACAACAGAGATGGATTAATAGAAAAGTTATTAAGAATGAAAATGTATATATAAGTGCATGTACACAAACCATCCATACATCTATTTGTTCAACATTGGCCATCGTTTCCAAAAAATGGAATATTATCTACATCCTCTCTTTCTCTTTTTTATTCTCCCTCTCTCCCTCTTCCCCCTCTCTGTCCTTCTATCTATACCTCCATCCCTCCTACCCTCCCATACTCCCTCTCCTTACTTCCCTCCCTTCCTTCCTCTCTCTACTTCCCTCTATAGCTCTCTGTTTACTTCCCTGTTTCTCTCTCTCCTTCCACCTATGCCTTCCTCTTTCCATTCCTCCATCTCATTTTTCTGTTCCACCTTCACTTGTTAATTTCACAGGCATTACAGAAAAAAATATTTTAATTTTATAGCACATTTTACAGAATATACCTTTATTATTTATACACTTTTTATTGTTAGAGATTTAACTTGCTTTTAATTTAATATTTTGTTAACTTTCTTGAATAATGTTTTTATCTATGACTCTTTTGTTTGTTTGGTTTTTGAGACAGGGTCTAACTATGTAGTCCTAGCTGTTCTGGAAATTGTTCTGTAGACCAGTGGCCTGGCTGGTCTTGAACTCACAGAAATCTACCTGGCTCGGAATTCCACATGCTGGATCAAGGGGGTATAGCACCACATACAGCTTGTGTATGATTTTTCCCCATTGGAAAATCCTTAAAATGAGTTGGCATGCTAAAGGATACCACCAGCTGTTACTATGAACTACCAATTTACACTAAATAAAACGTATCAACTTAATATTTCAGTCTCATGTTGATTTCTATGTACAGAGCAACAGAATTATCTAGTAATATTAATGAGTATGCCATGATATAATTAGAAGAAAAATATTATAAAACTTAAAAACTGAGGTTTGCCAAAATTTTAAACATTCATTACACTCTTAAATGTAAAATATCTAAAGGACTTTGTGGTCACATATCCTGGAGATATTTTGTCAAACCACTTTTGCAGAGACCTGAAAATGGGAAGCTATTTTTACATAGATCAAAAGTCAAAGAGCTGGAACTCTTCCCTGGAGAAATGTATTTTTGTCGATCCTGACCCTGACACACCTTGTTAAAACTATCATTTTTTTTTTACTGTATGGTCATATATAGTCTATTCATTATTAAGTTATTCATTGTCATAGCATTATTTTCTTCCTAAATATTCTCATTGTTTTTCCCGTGTGTGAACACATATATTCATAAATAACATTACATATGTATATTTATTAAACGACTGTATAAGTTGGACAACTTTTTTAATGCCTTCTTTTTAATACTTGAAATTTTCCTTCTCATTCGCATTTGTATTACAAAGTAGAAATATCACCAGGCTGCCAGAGGTCAATATCCTCATTGTTATATAATACATCCTATACATTTTATTTCTCACACAAATTACAGGGAATCTGAGGTTGAGCAGCTTTTGGCAATGTAATGTAAACTGGTCTCTAAGAAGGTGGCTAATAAACTAGAAAACAGAATAGCTTTGAATGCTTCTGCAATGGTAAAGTTTATAATTATGAAACTCAACAGCTTGTTGACTTTGAAACAAGAGTACTGAAATAGAAATCTATCTGAAAATATGTCATTTTGAGTCTAGGTTTCAAATTATGACCTTTGAGATCAGTTATTTTCATCTAGTTAAGTGTGAGCTCAGGAATGAAAATTACTTACTACTAGAGTTATTTTTATATTAAAGACAAATATGTGTAACAATTTATAATTCAATATTTAAATATTAGCTTAGACAAGAAGATGCTTTAACACGCTCTCTAGTCATGTTATCGCAATATTGGATTTGCATAATAATTTGCTCCTTTTAAAATCAATAAGGATAGGGTAGTACAGTATTGATTGTTTGCTTGGCACATGTCCCTAATTTCAAGTTCCAGTGCCTGAAACAAAGAACAACAACAAAAAAGAAACACAGTAAGAACTAAAATAAGAATATTCCCTTTTAAGCCCAATTTCTCATTTTATCTTATCTCTCATAAAAGATAAATTTAAAGTGAATACAATTCTTACATTAATTAAATTGGCCAAATTCATTCTTTAGCAACTTGAAACATTTATATTTTGAAATCAGTATTAAAATGTGTTTGTTCCTGCTTATTAATTTTAGCATCAGCCAGATCTGTCAGCTGCCAATCTTAAGAGCTATAGGAGATGTTGTTCCTTTCCCTTCTGTGACTGTCATTGCTAGTGTTTTCCTGTTTCTTTCTTTATAAATAAATATCATTAAAGGTGACTCACCATTCACATCTCTTACAATGTCCTTTGTTTATTTCTCACTAAAAATTGGAACTTTCTCAATGATTTCTTGAAACAAAATCTGTCGGTTACTCCCATAAGTCACAATAAGACTTGGTCTGGAACAGGTTTTGTTTTTTTGTTTTTTTTTTGAAACAGCTTTTATTAGCTTCTAGATTATTAGTTAATGTTCTGACATTTATCTGTTTAAGAACTTTAAGTAATTTATTTTCTTCTAGCGTTCTTCAGTAAATATATGTATTTTTCTATACAATAAATAACTATTCTTATTTTGAGGACTGCAATATAGCTTTATGAGCTCTATCTCTTTTATATTTATTAGCTTAACTTTTTTTCTAGAAACATTAGTGATCTATTTCAAAGCCCATTTTACTTGTCCTGGAAAGACTGTGAAAATGTGACATTCATGAAAATTTTTATCTGTGTAAAATGGGTGAAATTAGAGTGAAGATATAGATCCTATTTTCAGTGATATTAAGAAAAGTAAAAAGAAACTAATGCAAAAGAGGATGGGGGATAAAGAACAGAAGCTATCTAAACAGTGTTCAAATGTAGAAAACAAAAGAATTATATTTCTTGCTTCTGTGGCAAATTTTGTTGTATTTTAAAAATGCATCATAAAATATAAAAAAGGAAAATTGTAAAACAGCGAAAGAAAATATGCAAAGCAAATGATCAGACTCCAAAGAGTACTGAAAGACTTTCCAAGAAATACAAAAGTGAACTTGAAGGGGACCAGGAGAACATGATCTTATGCCACAGTGACTGTGATTTCTCTAGAGTTTTAAGTTACCAGTGTTTGACAAAAAGATTATATTAATCCAGCTAAAGAAGCTTTTTATTCTAAAATAAAGAAAAAGATTTTTTTTTCAGGAGCAGCAGGAAGGGGGCAGCATTTGTCACTGTCCTCCTGATGCCCAAGAAGCAGAACAGAGCACTTGCATTCTGTACAATATTATAAAATGCTTCATTTTTTTTCATCAGAGCCATTGATTTCTATTTCTGATTCACCATCACATTGTGATTTGTTATTAACACTTCCATCATGACTATCATTATGTATCATTAGACTCCCAATCACCAGCAATACATCATTATTACTTCATGTTTTACCTTAAGCTTCAACTATCTCTAAAGTATAAATGTTTATTATTGCCACAGAAAGAGACAACATTGATCCACTCAGGAAATGTCCAAACTTCTAATGGCATTGCTCTCTGTTCCCAGGGGGATGACTGCTTTAAAAGTAAAACAGATAGACAATGCGTATGTATAGGTTGTTAATGGACAATGCGACAGTCTGCTCCTGGCAGCACCAACCTATTTCATTGGTTGAATAAAGAAGCTAGCTGCCTTGGACTTTTGATAGGGCAGCGCTTAGGTGGGTGGAGTAGACAGAAGAGAATTCTGGGGGGGAAGAAGGCAGGAAGAGAGCCGCCCACCATGAAGCTGCCAGGTCAGACATGCTGAATTTTTCCTGGTAAGCCACGGCCTCCTGGTGACATACAGATTATTAGAAATGGGTTGAATCAAGATGGGAGAGTTAGCAAATAAGAGGCTAGAGATAATGGGCTGGGCAGTGTTTAAATGAATACAATTTGTGTGTTATTTCAGGATATAAGCTAGCCGGGTAGCAGGACACAACCTGCTGCTCCCTCTTTCTACAGTGTGGCACTCCAACATGGTAATGCACTCCAGGTAAAACGTGAGAGGGCTTGAAAATGAATTCTACACACACACACACACACACACACACACACACACACACACACATACACACACACACACACACACGCACAGAGTTTAATAAAGCTTTTTTGCTGTTTGCTAGGGCATGATGCAGGGAGGTTTCCTGATTCAGCAATAGCGGCAGAAAAAAAGCCATGCCATTTTAAAACAAGGCTTCCTGGGCCCTTTTGCCAGTGCAAACTTTGGCTATAGGGCATTTCTATTTGTGTGCCCACTCAGAGTTGGAAACAAAGTACTTGAGACCACGCCTGTGGCTTGGTTCTTCCTGCTGGGAAGGCAGCAAAGTCAGGTCTACTAGGCTTGGGCAGTAGGGAGAGCATGGTTGATTCCCGCCACCATACACAGAGATGTTTCCAGGCTGCACAGTGCTCTGCCTGGCAGATTTGGCTGTAACTCAGATAAAAAGCTCATTCTCAGAATTAAAGTGCTGAGTGTGGCTCCTACATGGAGGCAGAAAAAAAAATAGCACAGTTTTAAAATGCCTGCTTTCTGGGCTATGCCCCTAGTGCAACCTCTGTCTCTTGCGGGAGACAGAGAATTTGGATGGGGTTTTGTGAGTCAATTACAACGGCTTGCTTGATGGCAATGTGGACTTGCTGTGTGCCTGGAATGCTCAAGGGCACCAAATGGCTCTGAGGCAGGCGTGGCTCCACCATGCTGAACTGTGCTGATCTCAGGCAGAAACTATCACAATTATCATAATAATAGACTGGGTAGGAAACAGGTGGTACCCTATTACCCCTACATGGCACAACTTGGGTTTTTAAGAAATGCTTAGCATTTTAAGAAGTGCTCCTAGACAGTAAAGAATTACAGATTCACAAAGGACAGATTCAGACATAAAAGACCTATAAATGGTTCACATTGTTGGATGGGTGTATGTAGGCTTGGGAGAGAGAAGAAAAAGATTTCTCTTCTCAGATATTCAATGGGGTTGAAGACTAGATAAATGTAGTTACTTTCCTCTCATGACTTGGCCAAGTTATTTATTCTACAAGACTTAAGGTAGTTAGGAAACGAAAAACAAAAAATAGGTTGTTAATAGANTGTAGTTACTTTCCTCTCATGACTTGGCCAAGTTATTTATTCTACAAGACTTAAGGTAGTTAGGAAACGAAAAACAAAAAATAGGTTGTTAATAGACAGTGAGACATGTCTACTCCTGGCAGCACCAATCTATTACATTGGTTGAATAAAGAAGCTGCCTTGGCCTTTTGACAGTGCAGCCCTTAGGTGGGTGGAGTAGACAGAACAGAATTCTGGGAGAAAGAAGGCAGGAAGAGAGCTGCCCGCCATGAAGCTGCCATGTCAGACATGCTGAATCTTTCCCGGTAAGCCACAGCCTCGTGGTGATATACAGATTATTAGAAATGGGTTGAATCAAGATGTGAGAATTGGCCATTAAGATGCTAGAGGTAACAGGCCAGACAGTGTTTAAATGAATACAGTTTCTGTGTAATTATTTTGGGGCTAAGCTAGTCAGACAGCAGGACACAGCCTGCCACTCTCTTACTACACATATGTGTATGATGGCATTATTCCCTTTTTAAAACTGTATTTGAGTGATGAATGCCACTTTATGCAACATGTACTCAAAGACCATGAAATCTTGTTAGACTGTACTCAAGTGAACTGCAATTTAAATACATTACCCCAGTTAGTAGGGACAGTGAAGTGGAAATAAAATTGAATTCTGAATCGTGGGTTCAGATTCCACCAGCAGCATTCAGTATTGTTTTATTGCTTTTAATAAGCTATATATTTTTTCTCTGCTCCTTTCCTCTCCCATCCCCTTCTACTCTCTCCCATTGTCTTCATGGTCCCAATTTATTCAGGAGATCTTGTCTTTTTCTATGTCCATGTTGTTTGGATCCTTATATGTCTCTCTTAATGTCTTCATTGTTGTCTAAGTCTTCTGGGCTTGTGAATTGTAGATTGGTTTTTCTTTGCTTTATTTCTGAAAGCCAGTTATGAATGAGTATAGTCTTTGCTTATGTTAACAGCCATTTATGGGTGAGTACATAAGATATTGGTTTTTCTGGGTCTTGGTTACCTCACTCAATATGATATTTTCTAGCTCCATCAATTTGCCTGCAAAATTCAAGATGTCTTTTTTTTTTCTTTTTGCTGTTAGTACTCCATTGTGTAAATGTACCACATTTTCCTTATCAGCCTCTTTGGATATCAGTGTGGTGATGTCTCAGAAAATTAGGAAACAACTTTCCTCAAGACCCATTAATATCACTTTTGGGTATATATCCAAAGGATGCTCAATTGTGCCAATAGGACATGTGCTCAGCTATTTTCATAGCAGCATTGATTGTCATAGCCAGATCCTGGAAACAACCTAAATGCCCCTCAAACAAAGAATGGTGTACCTGATTTTTTTAAAAAAAAGTTAAATTGGCCCCCAAACTCACCTATCCTCCTGCAATTCTGAAACACAGCTAACTCTAATACTGAGGGGACTAAGAGCTTGCTAAAGTACTGAGGAAATCGAGAGTGTGCTACAATACTAAGAGGGCCAAGAACTTGCTACAGCACTGAGGGGGCCAAAAGAGAGGACCAAGAGAGTGAACCAGGAGAGATGATCAAAAAGCAGGCTTAGAGAGACCTCAGAGGCTTCCCGAGACACAGACATTGAATGTACAGAGCAAACAAAAAAAAATCCTAAACACTCAAACAGCCACTGCAAGGATTGGACCAGGACACAAGGATACTGCCAGCCTCAGTTAAAGAAAAAATTGGGTAGGTACCAATGCAAGAATTTATCCAACAACCTAAAAAGCAACATGGTAACACCAGAAGCTAGTGGTCATACAACAGGAAGACTTCATCATTCTAACCCAGAAGAAGCAGAAGGAAATGACTTTAAATGTAACTTTATGAAAATGATGGAGACCTTTAAAGAGAAAATGAAAAACTCCCTTAAAAATGGAGGAAAAGACAAACAAAAATTGGAAGAAATTAATAAATCCCTCAAAGAAAACCAAGAAAAAAAATCAATCAAACAGGTAAAGGAAACAGTTCAAGACTTGAAAACTGAAATAGAGGAAATGAAGAAATCACAAATAGAAGGAATTCTAGATTGGAAAATTTGGGCAAATGAACAGAAACTACAGAGACAAATATAACCAACAGAATACAAGAGATAAAAAAGCAGAATTTCTCGTGTTGAAGATACTATAGACAAAATAGACTCACTGGTCAAAAAAAAAAACATTAACTACATCAAATTCTTAACCCAAAGCATCCACAAAATATGGGACACCATGAAAAGACCAAACCTAAGAGTAATATGGGTAGAAGAAGTAGAACTCCAGTTCAAATGCACAGAAAATGTACTCAACAAAATCATTAAAGAAAACTTTCCCAACCTAAAGAGGGATATCCTTATGAAGGTAGAAGAAGCTTACAGAGCACTAAATAGAATGGATCAAAAAATAAAAAAAATAAAAATCCCCTTGTTATATAGTAATCAAAATGGAAAACATACAGAATAAAGGAAGACTATTAAGAGCTGCAAAGGAAAAAAGGTCAAGTAACAGATAAGGTAGATCTATCAGAATTAAACCCTACTTCTCAATGGAAACCATGAAAGCCAGAAGGTCCTGGGCAGAAGTGCATCAGACAGTAAGAGACCATGGAAGCTCAGACTACTATACCCAGCAAAGCTTTTCTTCACCATTGATGGAGAAAACAAGATATTCAATGAAAAATCAGATTTAAACAATATATATCCACAAACCCAGTCCTACAAAAAGTACTAGGAGGACCTCAACCCATGGAAGCTCACTGGACCCACACAAACACAGGCAACAGATAACCCCCTCACCAGCAAAACCCAAAGAAGGGAATCACACAAACACTACTCCCGAAAAATAACAGATATTAACAACCACTAGTCATTAATATCTCTTAATATCAATGGACTCCATTCATACACACACACACACACACACACACACACACACACACATATATATATACATACATACATAAAACACAGCCTGAGGGAATGAATGAATGCACCTTCCACCACAGCTCCAACAGGCCAGGCACTGGCTAGGTTGGAGTGACGAGTCTCCCACCACCACTGCCACCTTCTCAGTCTCTCCATGAGTGGCACCTCCAGAAAGCAGGCTTGTCTATAGAATCGCAGAAGCCCCCACCCCCAAGCTCCCTCTGCTCCTTGGGCCCACAATGGTGAACAGGCTCCTGAGCCCCACTTACTCCAATAAACAATCATTTAGGGGGCGTTGTTCTTCCAAACTACTTCCTGGGTTCATTGGGGATGGATCTTTTTGGACATTCAAGTCAACCCATTGGAGGAGTCCTGGTTCACAACAAATCCCTAGACTCAAACCCTAAACTTAAAATACTTTTATGGTGGTTTATCTTCACAACCCATACAATAAAATGTCTCTTCTGTGTATATATATATATATACCACTTTTTGTAAATATTACATTTTGAAAAAAAAGGAAAAAAAAAGTTGTTTAATTCTGGTGCCCTGCTTCTCTAAAAGAACCAGAAATTGACCAATCGATACCTGAACAGAATTACTGGCACCCATCTTCAATCTGCCATCAGCATCAATGTCTTTTATTTTCCATTCAAAAATTTACACTTCCTTCCCTCCTCTCATGCCCCTCCCGTTCCCCCCGCTCACCCTCCACCCTCTTCCTCCCGCCTTAAGAGAGCGCAAGGTACTTTGCCCTGTGGGAAGTTCAAGGCCCTCTCCCCTCCATCCAGGAATAGGAAGGTGTGCATCTAAATAGACTACGGTCCCCAAAAGCCAGCACATGCAATAGAGAAAGGTCCCAGTGATTTTATTGATGGCTTCTCAGTCAGCCCCTATTGGGAGCCACATTCATAGAGTCCGGTTTGATCACATTCAGTCCTGGTCCAGCTGGATTTGGTGAGTTCCCATTAGATCAGGCATGCTGTCTCAGTGGGTGGACTAACCCCTCATGGTCCTGACTTCCTTGCTCGTCTTCTACTTCCTTCTGCTCTTCAACTGGACCTTGGGAGGTCAGTATGTTGCTCTGATGAGGGTCTCTGTCTCTATCTCTATCCACCGCCAGACGAAGATTCTATGGTGACAACATCAGTGTCTTATTTGCATGCATCAAGGTCTCATACTCAGGGCAGCTGCAGGCACAGGTGTTTTTGCTCAGTTCACTCCAGTAGGCAAATGGTCTCAGGCAGTCAAAGAAAGTCTGCAGCCCCCAACAATAATTCATATTCCTAGAGAAGCTAAGTAATAAGGTGAATTCTAAATAACATATATAGATACACCTGGAAAGGAGAAACAGACAAGACTGCCTGGAAAAAATTGGGAGCATGGGGTTGGGGGTAGTAGGGAGGGTGGAAAGAGAAGAGAAAGGGAGAAGGGGAGAAGTGAGGAGAACTTGAGGGAATGGAATGGTCGAAAAGAGGAAAGAAAGAGATGAGAGCAAGGAAAAGGATATCTTGATTGAGGGAGCCATTATAGGGTTAGCAAGAAACCTGACTTTAGAGTAATTACTAGGAAGCCACAAGAATGAACCCAGCTAAGACCCTAAGCAATAAAGGAAAAGGGGCCTGGTGGTGACTTTCCCTGTATTCAGACTGATGAATATCTTAAATGTTACCATAGAACCTTCATCCAGCAACTGATGGAGACAGAGGCAGAGACCTGCATCCGGACACTGGACCAAGATCCCAATGTCCAGTTGAAGAGTGGGGGGAATGAATATGAGCAAAGAGGTCAACACCATGATAGGTTCTTTCACTGAAACAGTCTACTGGAGTTAATGGGAGCTCACCAACTCCACCTGGAATGGGAAGGAACAAACATAAGACCAAACAAGTCCCTCTGAAAGTGGTTGGCAGTTGCACGTCTGGGACAGACTGCTGAGCCACCGACAGTGGCACCAGGATTAATCATTACTTCATGTACTGGCTTTTTGGGAACCTATTCTCTTTGGATCTCCTTGATAAACCTAGATATAGTAGGGAGGGCCTTGGTCCTTCCCCAAATCAATGTGCCTTACCCTCTCTGAGAATTGGATGGGGTGGGGTTAGAGGGTATGTGGAGGGAATTGAAAAAGGGGAGGAAGAAGAATCTTGGTTTGATATGTAAAATTAAAAATGACAGTTTGTTTTCTCATTTTTAAAAGTAAATAAAAAATGAAACAAAAACAAAAAATAATAAAAATTAAGAAATTGATAAAAATGTAAATAATAATAGAAAATTCTATCAAAATCAGATCTTTATTATCTGCTGACATTGAGCTTAATAAAACATTCTATGTAAGGATTACATATTTTGAGTTCAATTGCAACAAACACAAAAATGATACCTGCTGGCAAGCCAGTGTAAATGGAGGAAATCTCACAAGACTCCACCCAAAGCTGAAAAGAAAAAGACAATTAATGGAAGCTTAGGGAAAAATCTTTCTTCAGAGACATGCTACATGATAGGTATCTAATCTTAAGTGGTCAAATTTGAACACATATAAACCCTAGCAAACAACACTAAACAGACTCAGCATAATTTATGTATAGGTTTGTGTATGTGTGTGTGTGCGTGTGTGTGATAATCATCACAACACATATATATGAAGTACATAAATTTTATATAAAACTTTACAACTAATTAATGAGTAAAATGATCTAATATTTAAATGTCATTTTAAGTGATTTCATGGTATGTATACAAATGATGGTTATTTTCTAGTTTTTCTATGCTTTTCAATAAAATCTAATATATCTTTTTTAGAGTATTTTTATTGAGATATTACTACAGTAAAAATTAATAATTGATTAATTAAAGGTTCAGAGAACAAAATTTTATAAATGTACAAACCATTTCTGTTCCCATAATTTTTCTTATTTTGGAAGAAGTAATATCCATTAGCAGTTTTCCATGTGTAGTTTAATTGCTCTCTCAGGAATGTAAGCAAAAACTGAGTACTATATAATAATCATTCATGTGAAAATGGCATGTTTTTGTTAGATGGTTTCTAATTTTTAAGTCTTATAACAATGTGATCAAATGACTACACGATGTATTCATTTGCCATAGAGGATGCATTTTGCTAAATTTAATAGAGTTTATCAAATTGCTTTCCTAGTTGACTTATCCTGAATTACATATACTCACCAAGAGTCTGGTTTCCTAAACTTTGCAATTGATGGATACTTTATTCTATGTAAAAGTTCTCTCAAAGACTTAGAATGAGAGAAATCAAGATTTTGGAACTTTATATAATTAAGTGTAGGACAAACTTTTATATAACTTTATTTATAAATTAGTTATTTCTTAATGTTCGTTAACCAATGATAAATTAACTATCTAAAATATTTACGGGAAGCCTGATAATAATAGAGGTTTGCCCATTCAGGTAAACATGAAAAATCAAAGTTCATAGCTCATTAAAATGTTGAAATTTCCCCAATTAATGCCTTATTTGCTCTACCTGTTGTCTTTTAATTTAGTTTTCTTCCAGAAAAAAAATGTTGTTTATATATTTTTTCCATTTTCTTGTTGAGTATTAATTATAAGAGTGTTTCTAATGTGAAATGATAGATAAATAGTTAATAATATTTGTTGATACTTTCTTTTGGCTTCCTTCACCTTTATTTGTTATTTTTTTGTACTTTATTTGGATTTTGTATAATTTATCAGTTACTTCTGTAATGGATAAAATAAAAATGCTGTAGATTCCCAACTGGCTGAAGTGTCAAAAACGCTGCAAGTCAAGTGGAGGCAGCAGTGGGCTCTGGGTCCTGAGAGCAACCAGTCCCAGGCAAGGACAAGCAGTCCCTCAAGTGGCTATAGACCAAGACAGGCAGAGAGTTTCATAAGAAGAGACAGACAGATGGGCATGCTACTAGACCATGCCTCAGGGCTCTGAAGGCAGCTGGTCCCCAGCAGGAAGTCACGCAGTAGGGGAGAGACGGAGACGTGGACAAATAAAAGTTATCAAATTTCTCTCACACTCCTTTTCATAATCTTAACAATATCAATAAAATGATGATAAGCTATTGATCTCTCTCTCTCTCTCTCTCTCTCTCTCTCTCTCTTCCTCTCTGCACCACTTCTGAAGAGAAAGCTTCTGCCTCTCTCCCTTCCTTTTCTTCTTCTTTCTTTCTTTCTTCTCTTCTATTCACCCTCTCTCTGCCCCCATAACCCCTAACTCTTATACTATTCCCAAAACCCATTAAATAAATTCTAAATAAGTTCTCTGTGCGTGGCATATCTATCTGTCTCCTGCCCACCACAGCCTTGGATCACTTGCTGCCACCCCTCATTGGACTCGCCTCACGTCAACTGCACCATAAGAAATTTCAGCTCTTAAAGCCTAGTTGCTATCTGCCCATAGTTCCTTTTTACATAAAAAAAGCCAATATACACCAAATACATTATGATTCCTATGAAGACCGAATTAATACTTCAGAAAATTTGGCAATAACATTTAAGTAATTATCAGACATTAAATTATACCAATATTTAAAACATTGTAATAATATTTGTCCATATTAAGGCAATAATAATATGATAATTAATTTGCATTAGACTGTTTATTATGTTCTATTTTAACCTGCTTAGACTCTATAATGTTATTTGATATTTATATTTTCAGGATTGACCATTTGATATTGGATAACCAATTAGTGTGCTCTTACCTGGGGAAGAATATTTCTCTGGATCTCAGCGTTTCTTAGCTACCTGTAGTTCTTTGTGTATGGTTAAGGCCTTCAGGAATTCTCTCTCACCCCCCCCACTCTCCCTCACTCCCCCAGCCCACATCAGCCCCCTCCAGACACCCTTTTCTATATTAGCATGTCTATTGTTGTCCTTATTCAGACAGTAGGTGAGAATTTTTGGGTGAAGCTTATGGCATTACTAGAAGACAAAGCAAAACAAACTCCGTGTTCCGCTGGCTCTTAACAATCTTTCTGCAAAGATTCCTGAGCCCTAGGTGAGGAAATGTCATTCTTGCACATGCCATACTTCCAAGCAGAAGATTGTTGTCCCAAAATAGAGTACAGAAAACACTAGAAAAATATAGGATACTGTTAGGGACTAATACTGAACTGTGGGCACATTATTCATCATCACATGTGCTTTCTGGTTTGTTACAAGTTATATCTCTTTTTGTTCCAAACACCATGTTGGCTTTTGTCTCCCCCTTTTGACTTTACTGTATATTAGATCTTTTTTCTTCTAAATTTATATGACATTTCAAATTGTCATCTATAAACACGTGTCCTTACCACTATCATAATTTCTCAACTATAACATAAAGTCTGGTATTGGAAAGATCTAATCTATATTCACATTTTGAGTTATGCATGTTTGTGTCTTATTGAAACAGTTTTATTTAAAGTAAGTCAAAATCAAAATTAAGTCCATGAATTCTCTTAGATTCCCGAGTCTTTAAAATCTTCCTTTGCTTGTTTTTTTCTATTTTGCTCTTCTCATCCACAGCCCTTTTTTTTCTGTAAGAAATTAAATAATGTATCCCTTTTTTCATTTATCAAAATTCTTGTTTCTTATTTTTTATGTTTTATATAATTGTTAGAATACTTTGAGTAAGGGATATTTTCATTATTATTTACATTATTTATTTTTATTATTTAACTTAGTGCTTTTCTGTATTAGCATTAAATCAAGGGCATATTTTTATCATGAAATATACTGTTGGCTTGTTTTTTGAAGTAGCAGAAAAAAGCCTTCTTAATTTATAAATGCCACTGACATCAGTCTGATATATTGTTTTATTTGAAAATCTTGTGTTACAAATAAGCACTATTACTAAGGATTTTGATTAATATAAGTCTCAATTATCAAACAATTTTCCATAATAATAAAAGTGTTATTTTCATTTTATAGAAGAAGAAATTAAAAGGCAAAATGGCAAGAAAAAAAATTCTAGTCAAGAAGCCCAAACCTTCAATGTCTAATTGTTCACTGTTCTTGCTGGGCTTTAGGGACTTGATCTGTCTGTCCTGAGGACAAATGTGAAAAAAATAAACAACTCAGAAAAGACGGGGTCAAGTGGACTTGTCTCTCAGATGGAAAAAGCTCAGCAACCTGGAATCTCAGTTTGTTTGTTTATACAGTTGAATAGAAAGGTGGAGTTTATTGTATACCACTGAACAAGGAGCCAGAGTAAGTACTGGAAGACAAAAGAAATAAAAAGGAAAGAAAGAGATATGATTATTCGTAGTTTTGTTGGAAGACAAACTTTAACGTGGATGAAAGAGAAAGCATAGAGGCAGCGACATCTGAGAGAATCCAGAGTGGACATTGCAAAGCTGAGTTGGGCCACATGGGGAAAGGGTAAGTGGAAAGGAAGAGGGAAGAGAGGAGAGAGAAAAACCAAGTGTAGCAACCATGAAGCCAACAGTAAAAGAAGGATGAGTAACCAAAATATCTGGACTATATAGAGCCGAGCCTCTGGGGGAAGGGCTATGCCAGATCTTCTTTGTAGCAGGTTGGGGCAGAGGGATGCTGAGAAAAGCTTGAGATCAAGTCCAATTTGATATAGTAAATAGGTACCTTAGCTGTTTGTCCAAAGTTTGAAACTTAACAATTACACATAGAAAACAGTAATGCAGGGTTTATGGTATAGAACTTGATCAAGAAAAAAGTTTTAACCAATCTAGATTGGAGCATTCTCTGTAGGGGAATAGGCTTCAGACCATAAGTATATAGGAGTGTACCTTAAAGCTATGATATACAGACAGCTATAGTGCCCATATGCAGTGACACTACAACAATGCCCCCACACCCTGAGTTCAGGTTCTGAGACAGGAAAGCGGTGAAAATATGAACAGTCCTACTATCATACAAGTTCCATACAAGTGCCAAACCCTGAATATCCTGAACTATTTTTCCTCAAGAACAAGCATGTTTTTCCATACTAACAAATATGTTTTTCCCACCCTCCAATATCAACTACTGGCAAAAGCAAATAGGCAAAATATGTTTCTTTCCAACTGCTATGTCAAAACATCTTTTAAATCAAAACAAAACTTTTCATTTTGCTAGCTTGGCCAAATATTATGCCAGCTATACCGCGTCTTTACAAAAATAAAGATAGTTAACATACCAACACATTTTCAAGAAAAACAAAACCCAGAGTCTGGAGTGACAGCATCCCCAGAGAGGAAACCTGAGAAGCATAAGACCAAAAAGAATTTTAGGGAAAATATTTGAGAAAAAATGGTGTTTCTTGGAATGATCATATCTGTCCCATGTATGACTGACAAGAAGATGCTAAAGACTGCAATATTATGAGAAAGAAGAGATTGTACAGGCTGCTCAGTAACAGTTGTGTTTTGTAGTGTTCTGAAGTCCACTGGTTCTAGCCAAATAAGATTGTCCCTCATCTGGAGACCCATGAATACTTGAATCTAGTCAGAAAATAATACTATTAATGTACCAGGCTGGTGCTCTGTGTTTGTGTGTGTTATGAAGTACCTGGAATAGAAACTTAAAAGATTCTGTTCTTGTTTTTACTGTATTTTTTTTCATTTTGAGATTATAATATAATTTCTTCCTTCTATTTCCTCCATCCAGATCTTTACATATACGCCTCCTTGTTCTCTTTCAAAACTATAACACGTTTTTTATCATTACTTATGTTGAATGCATATATGAACATATATGTTATATGTATTCCTAAATATAACATTCTCGGGGTGTATAATTTTACTCATGTGTATGTTTTCAGGACTTATCATTTGGTATTGGTTAAACAATTGGTATCCTCCCCCCTGAGAAAGAATGTTTCTTTTCTAACTATTCCCATAGTTCTTTGTGTAAGATTAAGGAGCACTAGGATTTTCCTCCATCCACATTAGTATGAATATTGTTGCCCTTGTTCAGCCCATGTTAAGAAACCATGTTCATGAGATTTATAGGCTTAACTTTTGGCATCACTAGGATACCCACTCTTACAGAAAACACCCTGATCTTCTGGCTTTTAAAATCTTTCTGTCTCAAGCTGGAAAGTTGTGTCACACATGTTTAGTCCCAGCACTGGGGATGCAAAGGCAGGTGGATCTCTGTGAGTTTAAACCTAACCTTGTCTACAGAGAAAGTTCCAGGATAGGCTCCAAAGCAACACAGAGAAACCCTGTCTCAAAAAAAAATTATGTTTCTGCCTCCTCTTCTGTCATGTTCCCTGAGATTTATATACAGAAATGTTTTGAAGATTTATCTACTGTAACTGGGCTACACAACTCTGCACTTTGATTTACTGTGGGTTTTAACAGTGGTCCCTATTGCAATTATTTCTTTAAGTGTGAAATTAAAACTGATTTTCATATAACCTTGACCTGTTTTCACAATAGAGTTGAATAATGTTTCAAAACTTAATGATCAAATGGAAGCTCCTCTAAATATCATCTCTCCAATTATGTAAATGCGCCTTAAGCATGTTAAAATTTCCTTCTGTTCTTCAACATTTAAATTAACTAACCTAATTTAAATGACTGCATTACAACATATCAATTTTCATTAAAACATATACATACACGGTGTTTTTTTATATAGTGCTTAAAGTGTCCTTCTCTGGTGTACCTATTTAAATTATCTTAGCCAAAATTTATACTAGAACACATGTTTAGTCTTTATTTGATTTGTTTTATAATTTATTATTGATTCAACATCTCTTTTAGTGTGCTGGGTACTCTACAATGAAAACAAGAGCTCTTAGCTTCAATAGTGAATTCCAATACACTATGACAGAATGTTATCCAAAGACAGCATTCAATTCATGAATACAAAAATCTGAATTCATTAATAAATGAGCTATATACTGATCTTTCCCAATGCAGGCAGCCTGGTGAATCACAATTTTCTCCTGAATCTTTGAATTCTCACTCACATCCACATTAATCATTAATATAAAACACAATATTTGGCAAATTGTATATTGCCTTGGTATCAACCAGAATTTTAGTGTCAATCACTAGGTAAATCACTCAATAGATTTTCAGCACTCTTCTTTCTGAGAATAGCCATAAATTTTTATCTTGTTAATTTGTTCAATTTCAACCATCTGTGTTTTCTGTCTAGTACAATGAAATTTCAATTGTCTATACATGTTTTTAACATTAGATGCTGACAAAAGAACTTGGGCTTTAATTCATTTCTTTCATTAAAACACATTTAACAGTGTGATGAAAGATAAAAATAGAAAGATGCGAATTTTGTCAAGTGTATATTTCCACTTATTTTACAAAGTACATTAATTTTCCTACCGTTGTTCAAGTATGTAAAAAAATAAGTACAAGACAATACTTCCACCCACCACATCATACTCTTTGGCTTCAAGGTCCTCATGGCTGCCAAATTTCCTGCTGAAATCATAATCAGACTTTTATACTCCCTTTTCTTCCAATATTATGTTTTTTTTTAAAGTCAATGTCCACCAAAGATAATATAGTCTTATTTATTATATTTCAAAAGTATCTGGAGGTTAAATTTGAATTTAAACAATTAATTTGTTGAACTAACAACCACCAATTTGAGCAGAAGTAGTAGATTACCCATTGTTTAATGACAGCAGAAAGAAGACAATAGTTGTAGAAAAAACAGTAATATGATAAAAAGTATGATCTCCAACTCAATCACAAAAATAGAAGAGGGTGGCATATGTATTTGTGATAGGGAAGAAGAGATCAAAAATGTGCTTCATAAAGATCAATTTTTTCATAAATTGACTATAGACTTCTTTGGGGCTTTATTATCTAAGATGTAATATCTCTGTTCATGAATCAGTCATAAAGGAACTTTTGAGAATAATTAGATATTAGCTAGTATTCCAGTCTCTTTATATTTGTTTCCCAAAGTAGAGTACCAAACAGATGGCCTGTGGGTTATTACTTTACTGAGGTACACAATGCCAGAGATTAATAAAATTCCCTAGACATTAGGATTGGAAAAGGAAGGAATCAAGTTATTATTAGCCCTAAACTTTCAATTTCCTACCATATGGCTACTCTTCTAAGAAGAGTATTATGTTACTTTTAGGAGGTAGTACATCGGGAAGAGGGACACTAGATGTGACTCACAGAATTTTGTGATAAGATATGCTTGAAGTACTTAATGAATTGCTGTTTGCTTGAAGAACAGCTAAAATATAATATAAGCCATGTTATTAAGAAATAACATATCCCAATGAAAATGTACTATTGCTTCCATTCACAATAAAATTCACGTCAGCAAATGCATTTCATGTCACTGAATGCATGTCTTTAATAAACTACTGTGTATAATACTGCAAAACAGTTAAATATGTAAAATTATTATTAAAATGTAGTGGACAAAAGACTGAAACACCTACTATTAATCAATGAGTTTATATAAAGAATCAAGACAAGTAGAGAAGGTGATTCAATTTTCATGTGAGAAAGGAATTATGGGTTAAAACAGAAATAATGAAGGCTTTAGTCTGATTTATGAAGTGGGATTTGCTATAAATATTTTGCCCATATTAATATGAATAAAGAAAAGAGAGTTTCAAAAACTCCTATAGGTTCAATTGTGAAAATGGTGTTAGTTGTGGTTGATTGAGTTGGAAAAAATAAACAGAGATGGGCAATATAATTGTCAAAATCTCAGATTATACATTGTAATAAATAGACGCTTGCTGATCATTTGTTCAGTAAATAAATACAACGAGGGTCGATCATTCGTGTCTCCAAAACACACACAAATAGGTTTATCACTTTTGTTGAAGAAACATAATTCTCACCAGGCAGTGGCAACACAAACCATTAATACCACATTCAAAAGGCAGAGAGAGTCCGATCTATGTGAGTTTGAGGCCAGCCTGGTCTACAAGAGCGAGTTCCAGGACAGACTCCGAAACTACAGAGAAAACCTGTCTTAAAAAAAACAAAAAGAGAAAGAAACATAATTCTCTGTTTCAGACCTTGATAATATTTTGATAAGGATATTAACAGGTATTTGGAGTGAATGATTCCTTATGTTTATTTAAAATAAAACTAAGTTTTGTTCCAAATATTTTATATGGTTTTATTTAACATATTTTAAGAAATTGTGTGGTACAATAGTGTGTGTGTGTGTGTGCATGCAAATTTTATGTGTGTGTGTAGAGATAAAGAAAGATTTGATAAATGTTATCCTAATATATGGGCATAGGAGAGTTTTCATTTTAATAGGTCACATAACAAAGTCATGCCAAGAATTAAACATGTATTTTATATTAGAATTATCTTGCAAATTACTTCACCACATGCAATTCTATATAACAATGAGTTTTAGTGAGCTTTTCATAAATCTTCAATGATGCCCTTCCACATTTCTGTGAGTTGGATTCTATGACTACAAGACGATCACAGGCCTCTGAGGAAGCTTTATTGTCAGAGTCTAGCTGGCATTTCTTTCATTGCCCCATGACATTGAGTCATAAACTATGCTAAATATTGTAGAGGGTGAAGAGATGAGCAGGGCAAAACACTTATCCTCAAAAAACTGCTGTACTATTAATGTAAACATGTTATATAAATGGGAAATCTATTTATGAAATACTATAGTTATTATCATATAGTATATTATTAGTTTTGGGTGAGTTCTAGAGGAAATAACAGTTTTAACAATGGGCTGTGTACATAACCCATTGTAAGATGAGGGATTCTGAGCTAATCAGTTACATGAATACTCCCCTGCTCATGGAAATGCTTCTTACAGAAATGGCAAGTTGCGTAGGAAGTTTATATCTATAAATATTAAAATATGACTCTATATCAACTCACAACTTCTTAAGTATATATAATTTTATACATCTGCATATTTTCTTTCCCTGAAACAAAACCAACACATCTGACCTTTAAGAGAAGAGTCAAGTGTGCATTGGTGTTCACATTGAAACTCCTCATTCTCTTTGCCTAACTTCATTCTGGTTTCCATTTTGTGAGGAATTACCATGATTTGAGATTCCCTTCTGTATACTATGAATATGTTTTATTGCCATTGGTTATTAAAGAAGCTGCTTTGACCACTGGCTAAGAGGAATAAAGCCAGGTGGAAAATCTAATCAGATGTAAAGACAGAAAGTAGGCTGAGTCAGTTAGGCGCCAAAAAGCTGTCAAGGGAAATAGAGGTTGGACTTTTATCAGTAGGCCACAGCATTGTGCTGATATACAGATTAAAAGAAATGAGTTAATTTAATATGAAAGAGTTAGTTAATTAGAAGTCTGAGCTAATATGCCAAGCAGTGTTTAAGCAATAGAATTTCCATGTGATTATTCAGGTCTAAGTGGCTGGGAAGTCTACTTTAAAAAGGCATGCCAATGTGAGGCAACTACATCCATAAAAAGCCAAGACAGCTTGAGAAGGAATTCTACACACACACACACACACACACACACACACNCGCACGCACGCACGCACGCACACACACACACACACACACACACACACGAAATAGTTAAGCATGGTTTCATGGTAGCAGCATTTTTGGGGGGCTAGGCTCTCTTTCCTAGAAGCAAGAAGAAGCATTCCTTTAAGAGAAGGCTTCCTGACTCAACAGTAGCAACAAAAACTGAATGGGTCCTTTAAGAAGCCTTCCTGGCTTATGCTAGTTTCATGAACATCTCTCACTCTTTCAGGAGGCTGAACACTTAAATGGGGTTTCTGGGCAGCATGTTATAAGTTACTTGGTGGCAGCTTGAACTAACTACTTACCAGAGTTGAGGTGGTGAGAACAGCTCCTCTGTGGTAGTCCCAGAGCTGATGGTGAAGGTACATCCACCATATTAAAAGGATGAGCGAGGCAGAGCTAGCATTCAATGCCACTGTGACCATGCTGCTTATCATTTTAAAAGCACTCCTGGTCAAAAAAAAAAAAGTGACAGATGTGCAAGCAAACCAGGTTCAGACAAAAAAAAAAACCTCTGAATGTGTTGCAGTGTGTTTAAGTGTGTTTAAAAATGTATGTAGGCTTGAGGGAGAGAGAAGAAACAGAGTATGGAAGTTATAAAAATAAATAAATAATTTTAAAGTATAAAACAAAGTCTTTAAAGTGACTTTAAAGAGGACAGGTAATCATAGCTAAAAGAAGTAAAGATAATAAAATAAACATTAAAGAGTAATAGAGTAAATAAAAGAAAAATAAGCCATGAAAAGATGGAAACTACACAGAGAGTCTGGATTAGGTTCATCATTGTGTTTGCTTTGGGCTTTTTTGACTATGAATAAGCTAAGTCTAGAGAGACATTTTATTATATGGGCTGTTAAGATAGACCAACATATATATATAAAGTATCTTGACTTCAAATTTATGCCTAAGGATGTGCTGCTTTCCAAAAGAGGTTCTGCTTTTGTTACCACAGAGCATAGAAAGCAGTGCATTCCTTATATAGTTTTATCAAACAAGACACCCTGAAGCAATGGCCCAGATGCTCTGACATTCAGGATACCTTCAGAAATGCTGACTGAGATGGACCTACCACATAGGGTACCTTATGAAAGACCTGATCTAGAGCACCTTCAATCAGCAGGAAGTAGTCTAGAGAAAAATGCATAAATTACCTAGATGATTATTTACATTTAAAGGGGGATATGCTATATAAATGAACACTTTACATAAGTATGGATCTTAGTATATTGTTGCAAATTTTAGGCCAATTTTGTATATATATATATATATATGCTCTTGATTAGGGTATTATGTGTCTGTAGGTCATTTAAGAATGTAATTTATAAATAATAAATACAGGTTTATAAATAGTCATCTATAATAATCAAGCTTGTAGTCACATTAGTTAGGTTTTCTAGATGTACAAAGATATATTTCTGATGGATAAAAATTATTCAATCATTTCAAAGACTAACAGAATATAGCATTTAAATATTTTAATAACTTAGAATTTTCTCAACAATGAGACATATCTGCTCCTGAATCAACAATGAGACTTATCTGCTCCTGACATCACCAATCTACTTCAAGAGGATATTGGGCATTGAAGAGGCTCCTTATGAAGCTGGAGAGCCATTTGAGCAAGAAACTGCTCTTGCCTGAACTCTTTGATGATATGGTTTATGAACTGGAAATGCAGGACCCATGAAAAAATGACTGCTGAACTTGCCTGTAGGTAAGACAGTCCATCAGGGTTCCTGCTCCATGAAAGAGTCTCTCAGACATTCTACAAAACACAGAAGACAGTGACTGACAAACTGCTAATAGAGGCAAAAACAGTCTTTTAAATTTCTTGCTTCCTGGAAAAGTCTGCCACATATAAACAGTAGGCTGAAGATAGACTGTCCAGGCATTGAGATGTATCTGTCAGTTCTAGAGTTTTAAAAGTTGCTTACATTGCACTTCCTGCTTACTTAGGTAATAATATATCCTTCTGGAGTCTTTGATGGAGTTGAAGAGATGATGATTATAATAATAGCTTTTCTTTATGATATAAGATAAGGTAGATATAAATATTATAACTGTAAATTTTTCTTGCCTGTTGTGTTATATGTAATTTTCCTCTGTTAAAATTAAACTCTCCCTTTTTATTTGGAAGGAAAATAGGAGATTATGCAGGATTTGCCTCTATATGCTGTGAATAAGTTTTACTACCATTGGTTACTTAAAATAGTTGTTTTGACTTATGGCTCAGTAGAGTATAGCCAGACAGGACATCTGAACAGAGATATATAGAGAGAGTAGGAAGAAGGGTGCCATATAGCTACTGAAGGAGACAGATGCTGGACACTTACTAGCAAGTCACATCCTTGTGCTGATGCACAGATTAATACAAATGGCTTCTTTAAAGGTATAAGAGTTAGTTAATAAGAACCCTGAGCTCATAGGCCAAGCAGCAATATAATTAAAACAGTTTCTGCCTGATTATTCAGGTCTGAGAGGCTAGGATATGAACAAGCAGTCCCTTACTATATTATCACCTCAGTAAGATATTATACCTGCTCTTGCCTCTTGTGCATATTTTCTCAACATTATTAAAATGGAACATGCGTTTTATTTTTCTCCAGGTAATCAATGCTTTATTAAGTCTCTGGCCTTTTATAAATCAATCCTCAATTTGTTATTCAAGACTCATATTGAGCAATATTTGTTTTATTATTTGACAAAGATGGTACACAGTAGTGGCGTTATGATAAAAGAAAGAAAATGACAGAATAAAAACTAGAATAAATAAGTTGCAAGTAATAAAGAAAAAGAAAAATAAGAGGATGAAGAAGGAGGGAACACAGGAAGAAAGAAGGACAGGAAAGGAGAAGAGAAAAACACAGCAATTTAATTTTCTTATCACTAATATTTCTCAGGGTTGCATATAAGGCTAAATGACATTAAAGGGTCTATATGTTTACATCAGCGTTTCTCAACCTATAGGCTTTCACTACTTTGAATTGCATATCAGATATCATATATATCAGATATTTACATTATGATTTATTTTTTGTTTTGTTTTGTTTTTTGAGACAGTGTTTCTCTGTAACTTTGGATCCTGTCCTGGAACTAGCTCTGTAGATCAGGCTGACCTTGAACTCACAGAGATATTCCTGCCTCTGCCTCCCAAGTAATGTGATTAAAGGTGTGTTCCATCACTGCATGGCTACATTATTATTTATAACAGTAGAGAAATTACAGATTTGAGGTAGCAATGCAATAATTTTATGGTTCTGGTTCACCACATCATGAGAAAATGAATTAAAGGGTCACAGCATTAGGGAAGTTGAGAACCACTGGTAAAGATATTTGTCAGTTTGTGTGGCTGCAGAACATGGAGGTTGTTTGATAACTCTGAGTTGTACAGATATTTGGCTTCATGAATACTATATATATTCCAAGAGATCAAACATTTCCTGTATCCCAAAGTAGATTGATATGCTACAATAGTTATCCCTGAATATATTTATCAGATCTTCTTTATCTGGCAGGTAGGACATATTTTATGCAATTGTTCATCTGTTCTGCCTAATGAAGAGCCATACCTTGAAACGGCCTTTTTTTTTTTGATCATGGCTTTGTTTTATCTAAAAATAAGAAAAACATTTTGTAAGCAATCAAGATTTGCTGTCAGTATGTATGAACATCGTTCCTCCTCATAGCAAAGGAAAGGAAAGGTTCCAAAAGGAATGCATACCCAATGTTTCCATTTATGGCTGAGGTGACTGGGATGAACCATGCTTAAATATTCAAAGTCAAACCATGTCTTGACCCACAGTTATCATTCCTTTCTTCTAAGACACAAATGGAGAAAACATACTACTATTTAAATTCTAACTATTGTAAACATATTTCTCCACATATTCAATAAATGTACTAAATCAGTCTTAATCAGCAACTACACATATTAACACTTTATCTCTTTTCATACTTTCTGAGCATCCATATTTGTTGAAATAGAAATGATTCATTTTAATTACTATTGATTTGTGAAAAAGCAACTGCATTTTTGCCTCCAGCATTACAACCTTATTGCATTTGTTAAAACACACAATAAGATGTAAGTAATATATACAGGAAACATTTCAATGAAATGCATAGCTAGCATTCCACAAAGCTTCTATTTGTCACAATTTGTTTCTAGAAGGGTCATAAATGTTATCAATAAGAAAGCTAATGGGTTATATGTCCCCAATAACGCATTTCAGGCTGTCACACAACATACCAGGAGAGAATCAGCAGAGACAGATGATGAATGGTCAAATTAAAACCCTTTACACCCACACAGCTAATACTCCCAGTGACAATTTATCCAGTTACTATTCTTGTACAAAAACCTGTGCTCTGCCAGTCTGATTCAAATATACTAAAAGTTTGCAGGTTTGGACAATAAATTTTCACTTTCTCTACTTTTTTATTATTATTATTATTATTATTATTATTATTATTATTATTATTATTATT
>LOEQ01003547.1:116654-153220 GCA_001685075.1 Bramus lutescens
ACAATTATTACATGTACTCACTTATAAGCGGTTTTTAAACATAAAGCAAAGAAAACCAGCTTACAAATCACAACTCCAAAGAACTTAGTCAACAATGAGGGCACTAAGGGAGACTTACATAGATTTAATCTATATGGGAAGTAGAAAAAGACAAGATCTCCTGAGTAAATTGGGATCATTGGGGACCTTGATGGAGGGTTGAAGGGGAAGGGGAGAGGCAGGGATGGGAACAGAGAAAAATGTAGTGCTCAATAAAAATTAATAAACCATAAAATAATAATAAATAAAATAATAAAAATAAAAATACACGATGACCTGATCTTGTTTCCTGACTTTTTAGTACCACTAAATGATTATCCTAGGTTTTGTTCTGAATCATGGAACTCTTTCTATAGTGCCTACCACCTATGAAGAGGATTTTCAAAAAATCCTGATATGTACATTTAACAATATAATTATGATAGAGAAGAAGCAGATGACATCATTAGAACAAACAACCCTGCTTAACATTTAGATATTTATTAATTTGCTCTCAGTGTATCTTGTAAATCATTACTAATTCATTTATTTGTTACATTTTGACTAATATCTATTTACTTGTTTATTTTCATAGAATAAGTAAACTATGCTAGAATTTCGAGGGCCATGGAAGTATACAGCAAATAACAACTAGTGTTTATATGTCACTATGAACAAGGAATTATTCTCTGATAGAGGAGATTCTTGTCCAGGTAGGGCCTGTGAGACCAATGATCTGGAAATTCTTGCTCTGGTCTGTAATTACACATTTGCTAAAGTAGCCATGGTGTCTCCTCATATATACATTGTAGTGCTTAATTTCATAGGATATGAATATGTAATCTCAAGACCGCATCCCAATCTACAGGCATATATATCTGTGGATGCTCAGGAAAATGATTTCTCTTTAATTAGTATAATTTTCATCTATATAAAATATACTAGGTTATGTTTCATAACTATATCTATTGTTCCATAAGGACTATAAGAAACTTAAAAGCTTTCTTTGTTCCTTTTACTCAGACTAACACACACACACAGACACACACACACACACACACACACACACACGAAAACCAATTTCTCCCCAATATAATACAAGCTACATACAATTAGCTCATTTTCACCTCAGAGAAAGTTCAAAGTAGAAGAAATGTTTCTGTATAAGGATCATACGTTAAAAAATTTACAGATATTTACAAGGTCAGTGCTGTAGATGTCTAACCAAGGTTACTAACATATAGTCTCCTAAAAAAAATATGAACAACTACTCACTAGTCCAGTCTGGATGATAAGACCTGACTATTTGTGCAGATCTCGCTGCAGCTTGTCTTACTTGGGCATTGTGTCCCTAGCTTCTGTTCAGTTTTACACCTAGAGCACTGAAACCTTGTATTGCCATGGTAAGTGGCTCGGCTCCTTATTGTTTACCTAAGGAATGTGATATGACCAATGAGATGTAATTCTTGTAGCTCTTTTTATAGCCAAAGCCTCCTGTAAAAAAATGTGTTTAATCCAGATGAACAAGGAAGCAGGGGAGAATTGGAACAGAGAATTGAAACACAGGAGAGCTAGAATCTGTAGAGGTAGAATTAGAGCTACAGAATAATAAAGAGCATGGCTCCCAGATTGTGTATGAGTTTTTACCCCTCAGACAGAAAATCATAAGCTCAGTTTCAATGCATTGTGAACTTCTTCAAAATCTGAAAGTGGCTTTGAAGAGCTGGGCTCTCAGGCTACCATTAGATATCAAATAAATGATAATAAATGCAAAATACTATTAGGATTTATTAATCCACATATCAAAAATAATAGATAGGTATTACCTTCTTTGACACTATTGAAACTTTATCACTGTAATATGTTTTAGACAGAACACATAAAGAAAACTAGAGGCATTCAAAAAGACATACATATAAGTGGGCTCCAACTTACAAGGCAATTGCCATGGGCTTAATTCTCATAAAGCAATCACTATGAAAAGTAAAAATCACGTTTACATTAGAAGTCAAGACAACACTCAAATGAAGTTTGATAAACTACAAGGTGTGGATGTCTCCCTTCATAAAATAACCATTATTTTAGCAGAAGGAAAGAATTACTGTATAAGAAAGGAAAGTTGAGCACTGCACTGCAAATGTTTTCTTCCACTTGAAGTTCTCACAAATGCTGCCAACTCTGTATTATATATGTATATGTACTGTATATTGAATGAGTCAATTGATCAGTAAGTGCCTCAAGTTTACCATTCATGAATGATTTTTTTTAAAAAGAGCATAAATTAGAATGTCTAGAGTATTTTAATTAGCATTCATGCCACCGCAGTTGCACTGGGAAAAGGACACACTCTTCCCTCGTAATTGCAGGACCATTTCTTTTCTTTAAACAGAAATGTATCTGTGGTATTCTGAAGCTTCCCATTTAAATAAAACTTTTGTAAGGTTACAGTTAATAAAAAAAGATGGAAATACTATACTATACTATGTGACTCAATCCTCAGGTTTGTCGAACATGGTTCTCTCAGTGTCAGCTTGCCCTGACCTAAAATGTTTTTCTTGACAAGTAGAAAATCCTTCATAAACTTAATTCAAAATAATTCTTAAATACATTTTAGTTCCTGAAAAAAATAAATTCTTAGACAATGTTTAGAAATAGAGTTGAGATTTTACTATTAAATCATATGTTTAATCTGTGCATACTTTCATGAAAGTCTTGCATCTTCTCCACAGAGAACCCAGCATTCAGTCCAGCCTTTTACCCACAGTCCCTTCTTGTTATTGATGTCAGAATGTAATGTGACATGGCTTGCACCTGTACAAGGGGTGGCACTTTTACTCTCCAACCATTACAGTACCCAGAGACACAGAACCTGAGAAGATTAGATAATTGTAATCATAAATAACTCAGAATCAACAAGAAGCAAAGTCAAGTTTTCCTTCATTGTGGAAAAGTTAAAATGTCTTACTTTCACTTTTTAAATTAAGGACGACATCTACAATAAAATGAAAAATTTTAATCCTATAATGTGTTATTGTAACTTCAATTTTAATGAGGGACAACTTATTAAATAAAGAGTAGATGATAAGATAGGAATGGCCTTGTAATGGGCAGTGGGTTGTTCCCCTAGCACTTTTGCATTAAGGATACAGTGAGATATTTAGTCTTAACAGAAGACGACACATCAAGCACTGGTACTATAAGGCACAAGATATATAAAGAAAAGTTTCTATGGAGTTAGGAAGCACAGAGAATTTCAGTTTCATAGTTGTTAATGAATTGAATGGCTGACTAAGGACAAACAAGTGGCAAACCTGACAGTACTAAACAGATCTTGATAAATAAAATCTTTTGAATGCTCTTGTCTATGATATTTAGATAACTGAGTGGCTATATACATGAAATTTTTAAGAAAGGAAAATAAAGACTGTGAAAATGTTATTTTAGTATCTTCTCAACAAAAGGGGCAGAAAGCAGAATATAAGTGTGTATTATGATATATATATATATATGATATATACACACATGATATACAAAAATATATACATGATATTATATATACTTTATACTATAGATACACACATACACACACACACACACACACACATATATATATATATATATTATCCTTACTTCATTTTTCCTAGTTTTTACTTTTCTTCTTTTCTAAGCATATATGATATTTTATGGCTTAATGCATTTATTAATAATCTTTGAAAGGTTCCAAACATAATATTTCATTAAAAAATGTAATACAAAGAAACAGAAGCCATTGCTACTTGGCTATCACTAAAGAACCTGTAGTGGACTCAGCCATGTATTTATAAATGAACATTACTAATAGAATTGTGCTACATAAAAGATAATGTGATTATCTGTGTAAAATATTAAAAGCAATAGTAAAATTAAATCTCTGACCATATTATTCAGACTGTGCTTCCTTAAATATTCACCTGTCCTTGAAAATGAATATTAAATTAAATACAGAAAAAAATTAAAATGTACCTGAAAAAATTTTAGGTTAAAAGTTCAAACCTTAAATACATGGAATTGAATAGGCAAACAAAGCCTACAGTTTTCTATTATTGGCATAACAAAATATTTTATTAGTGTCACCACTCTAGAGGCAGCAGTACCTGAAAGAATGGAGCCAATGAATGAGGATGACTAAAGTTACATTCAATAGCTAACTTTAGAGCCTCAGACAATTTTTGCTCTGAGGATTAAACAAGGTCACCTGAGTAAAATTCTTATAAATTTAAGATGTATACAACCATAAAGGACAAACTACACATGGAACAAACATTTTTTTTTCTTGGAGTCATATAAAGGATAGTTTAAACATTTAATTGAATAGCATTAGAAAACAATAGTGAATAATGTGTTGCAAACTCATTCCTATCCAGTACATCGGAAAGAATCATGGAAATACATTCCAAGAACAATTTCTTCTTTAGAAGATAATGAGGTCACAGACTTTTGTCTGAGGAACCTGTGTAAAGCAAGTTAATAAGCAGCACTCCTGCATGACCTCTGCATTGGTTCTTCGTTTGTGTTGAGTTTCTATCAGGATTTTCTTTGATGGTGGGTTATAATGTGGAAGTGTAAGCTTAAATAAACCCTTTCTTCCCATGTTACTGTTGGTGATGGTGTTCTATCACAACAATAGAAACCTAAACAAAGATGGAGGTTTACAATTTTAAAGAAAATGGAAAATAAGCACCAATAAATGCTGTTTCGCTGATCTCTCTCTGTGTCTATAAGGCTTGGTAATTCAAATCTTCTGTTTATTCAACTTTCTTCCTTACACGGCTTGACAGATTTTGCTGTACAATAATTTTTGTTTCTATAGGAGGAATGCTAAAGCTCATTTTATATGTCACTTTTGTTTTTCACAGGCCCTTGCTAGTAACATGTGGTTAAATCTAGCCAATGATCTACCAGCTATGTAACAGGTTGATATACGGAGAAGTAAGATAATGTGGAGAAAACCTGTAGGTACGTTTACCTTGTCAGACTGAACATGGGTTTCTATGCTCCACATTTTGTATTCTCATACATTAGATCCTCGAGTGGCCTAAAGTCACAAGTATAAAATGCAAAAATACAGTACTTACTGCATCTTGATGGGCATGTGTGACTCAATACTATCATAAGTCAGTAATATTGGAGTTCTCATTACAGTATAATGTAGATAGTACCTGCCCCCAAAACAAAGCAAAACAAAACAAACATTTCTCCAAGGAAGCTTCCACTGCATTGTGTCACACCGTATACACTTTTGCCCAAACAGCTTTCCTTGAAAATTTTCACTGCAATGAGTCATTGAGCTGGTTCAGTGCTTCTAAGTTCTGCTACATTACAATACTGGACAGTCACAGAAACTCCTCTTCTATATCCTGTTGTCAACCTGAGTCAAAGAGATCCTGTAGAACTTTCCCCCTTATGTTCCAGTAGCTCATAAATGGGGTATATACTGGCGTTGGCCACTATCCTGCGTGCCATAGGTGGTGAGGGATATGGTGGATCTCTCACATGTGCCATCATCACAGTAGGGCTGTAGAGTGGTGCAGCCAGCTCTTCTGAGCTTACACCTTCGCACTCAGGGCCTTTTCACCCACCATGTGCCCCACTATGTCCCTTTCCTTCCCCTCCTACACCACTAGTACCAGCTCTATTGTATTTTGCAGGAGAGCTGCAAGCTGCTCCTCCAAATGCTGCAGCTAGTGAGGGCTGGGGCCAGTTGCAGCACTGCCATGTTGCCCATGTTGGGGGCACCAAGGAACAACCCTCAGACATAAGATTTATCCCAGGCAGCAGCACAGACCAGTGACATTCACATGGACATTGGTGGTAACATGGGCCAAAGACATTGACCCAGATACCTATTGCTGCAGTAGTGTGTACCTAGACAAGGCCCAAAGAGGCAATACCAGCCAGGACAATACCACAACCTCAGGTAGCATTGCAAGAAAATCACATCAGGCTGTTATCACTACCTTTGAGTCTGTAGTTCCACATATCCTCATAATGCACAAACCATTCTACTCTTCATTCACCCCCATTTCTCCATTACATACTTGATCTTTGTAGTGGTGTTCTCCCTCACTGGGTAGTAGCTAAGAGATGGCCTCTCACACACATGTATTTTGCCCTGCCTTCTCCATGCCAAGAAAATATTTTTAAGAGGAGGTGTTTTACATTTTGTTGATGTTTGTTTTGGTTTGAATGAGAATGACATTATAGGTTCATACACTTAAGAGCTTGGTCCCCAGTTGGTGGAATTGCTAGGAAATGAATTAGGAGTGTGAGTGTCTTTATACTTGGAAAACTGTCCAGTTTTGGGCCATGAATTATAAAAACAAAAACAGTTGCTAAATTACCTCTCTGTGTACCTCTTATAGATAATGTTTTTTTCTTTTATTATTAAACTGAGATCAAATTGTGCTGCTCACTGAGTCTTGCATCACCCAGTATGTAGACATTGCTGCCTAGATGTATAACCACAGCAAACATCGTAGCATATCCACTGTCAGAGTATCAATGCATGTTTTTGTGTTTTGTTGTTGTCTTCGTTATGATGACCATATACTACTTAACTTCAAAACTAGACAGTCAATAGTTTAATAGTAAAATGTTACAATAAAATGCAATTTAATAATATTTTGTTAACTAGATAGTATCATGTATGCAGACCTCTGGAATAAGTTTATCCAAAGACTTTTAAAATTAATATATTTAAAACAAATATATTATGTAACACTAAAGTCAGAAAAAAATAAATAGAAGTAAATTAGAGTAAAAAAACATATTATCTGAATGTGAAAACACAACATAAGGGGGCATGAGAGATGGATCAGTAGTTAAAAACATTGGGTGTCCTTGCAGAAGGTCCAGGTTTGGTTCCCAGCACCCACAACAAGGCAGCACCAATCACTTTTACCTCCAGTTCCACAGAATCCAATGCCCTTTTCTGGTCTTGGTAAACAGCTGTAAATTTCTCAAAGCTCAACAGTGTAATGTCCCTTTAGAGTAGCAAACACACACCATCTATCAAATATCTTGGCTCTTTTCACTGTCAAGTAGCTTTTGTGATTAAAACAAAATATCTAGCTGTATATACTCAGATACACATAAATACAGATAACATTAAAATAAATTAAAAAGAAAAGAAATGTGGACTTATGGAGGAGTTTTGATACTAGGGGTAGGCTTTAAGGTTTAAAAAGTCTACAACTTTCCAATTATCTCTTTCTCTGTCTTTCTGTCTTGTGAGTTTTCAATTACTACCCCAGCACATTGCCTTCCTGATTGCTCCCTTGCTTTCTGGCATAATATTAGTTCATGATATCACCCTCTGAACTGTAAGATTCATCAAACTATTCTATAAGCTGAATTACTCTTCATAGCTGTAGAAAAGTAATTATCACTAAATTATAGTATATGAGTGTGTGTGTGTGTGTGTGTGTGTGTAAGAGAGAGACACAAAAAGAAAATAATGTCCAAGCAAGCTTTGGTGGCTAAATACTTGCCTCAATCAAAAAAATTATTAATAATCAATTTTGATTTATATTAGAGATCTAGGGATGCTTGACACTCACATAGAGTGGTATAATACATCAAATAAGTAAACTTAAAGTATAAAATCATATGATCATGTCAATAGATCCAGAAAAGACTTTGACGAAATACAACATTGCTTCATGATAAAATGTGTTCCAAAGATAGCAGGACTAGATGGAACATATTACAACATAAGAACTCTACCTGAAAAACCTATATCCAGCATTATCCTAGCTAAAGAATAACTCAAAACGACCTGCCTCTGCTTCCCCAATGCTGAAGTTGTAGGCATGTACCACTGCAGAAACCATTTTTAATCAACCTCAATCAGTTGAACACCTCCTATGTGTAGAATGGATGCAAGAGGAATGGGTCTTGAACTCCAGGAGAATGTGCTGGAGGGAGGGAAGATGATGAAGGGCCAAACACCAAAAATAAAATATTTCTAAGATATACCCTAATTTCATTATTCTAGTGGTGTGGGAAGTCCTGTATATGTGTTGCTTTTATTGGTTAATGAATAATACTGCTTTCAGGGAATGGCTTAACAGTGTAAGGCCAGGCAAGAAATCCAGAGATATTTAGAGAGAGTAGGAGGAGTCAGGGAGATACCCATGTTGCTGTCAGAGGAAACAAATACCAGCAGCCAGCTGGAACCTCGCCAGTAAGTCACGAACCTTTTGGTAAAATATAAAATAATGTAAATGGGTAAATTAAGATATAAGAGCTAGCTAGCCATACACTTAAGCTATTGGTCAAAGAGTAAGGCAATTAATAGAGTTTTGTGAGATTATTTCATGTCTGAGTAGCTGGGAATAAAAGAAGAGCCTCCAGCAGCCTCCAACAACAGATTGGCACACCAACGTGGGCTGATTATATCACATAAAACCTGAGAGAGATTGAAAAAAAATTCTAGACACACAAACAAATAGAGACTAGTGCAGTTCCTTGTTAGCCACAGTTCTTTTTTTCCTGGATGGGCTCATGGAGAGAAGGGGTCCACAGCTCCTTTGAGAGAGATGCAATCAATACTGCACAGCTTCTTTAAAACCTGTTAGCTTCCTGGTACACCAATGTTATAATTTGCTGGCCTGTCCTATTACTTGGGTACCCTGTCCCTTTGAGACAAGCCCCAGTCACTCCAAACCTTCCCCTTCTACCTAGGCAAGTGGATCTCCTCCTTCATCCAGCCAGCATTCTCACTTTTTGCAATGTCTCTTCTGAAGAGATAACTTCTGCTCTCTCTCTTCCCTCCTCTCTCTTTCTACTGCCTTCGTTCTACGTTTCTCTCCGCCTACTCCTCTTCTCCCTTTCTTTTTCCCATCATAACCCACTAAATAAATTCTATATCCAAACTCTCTCTGCATGATTTAATCTCTCTGTCTCTCACCCACCACAGTCTCCCACCTGGAGGACCCAAAAAGGCCTCTAGTCACTCACCACCTTGTGGGACCACCCCTCCCCATGGGACTGGCCTTCCCCCCATTGTATATCTTTAAAAGAGAAATGACTTTTTTCCATGATAACATTGGTGCTTGACCTGGCCAGGATCTCTCCACATTCCCTTAGGCAAGCTGGCTGAGGACACAGGGACTCTGGACTTGGAACACTTTCCAACACTGTAAATGGTAAGGTACCCTATCAGTTCCTTTCTAAGTTCTACCAGCAAACAGGACTGCTGGTGTCCCGCTGCCAACATCTCACTCTCATCTTCTTTTCCTTGTGACGTGCAGTCTCTTCCCCACCTACCTGTAAATGCTCTTTTTCTCTCACTCCTATCCTTCCTATTATATCTCTGCCACCACTATTGCTGGACCCACAGAAACTGGCAAGATTAGTTGTATCTGCAAGGAAGCTGTTTCCAGTTCCAGCCCTCAATCCCTGCCACAGATGGTGACACAGCAGCTCAGAGTACTAAATAATTTTCCTCTCTAATTCATATATGAAAGAATGTGTGAATGATGTGGCCAGATGGATGTAATTCTGTTTCAAATGTATGATCTACATGGCTTCTAAGTCTCTTTTCATTATATTAAAACACCTGTAGCTCAAAAGTCATGGTGTCTCCATACAATGCATGACTGCCACCATTTTTATTAAGGTCAGGTGACCTCACTGCCATTTTGACTAATGCCAGGTGACCTCACCACCAGCTTAACTAAGGTCAGGTGACCTCACCACCAGCTTAAGTAAGGGCAGGCCAGGTGATCAAGTCATGCCATCTTTACTGAGGTATTCCTTGCTTATGCTCTGCCCAAATCATGACCCCTAGAGGGAGACCACAAGAAACCAGAGCAGACCAGAATGCAAAATGCAAGGTTACTACTTTATTGCAAGTACAGGCTAGCCAGGAATTTCTCGAGTACCCAGCAAGGTAGAGACAGAAGTTAAAAGTTCCTTTGCAAGGCTAGTTTTTAAAGGTGAAACTACAAGAAGACCTTTCAGAGCTGCTTTGGCATAGGTGCAAGGTCTTTTGCTCTTCCCCATCCTGTTTTGTCAGTTTGTTCTTTGTTTTCAGATCAAGGTTACTCCACTTGTCTTTATCACAAGGTGGCTGTCTTGAGTGTCCTTATGCTTTGGAATTTCTCAGGAAGGGGAAGGAAAGCACTATCTTTTTTCTGGGAACATGAAGCTAGCATGTGTTTCTAATTTTAAAATATTCTGCAAGGAAATTCTCATCCCTTTGAGAATAAGGGGTAAGGGTCTCACATTCCCTACTCCTCTTGGACCTAAGGAGGCTCAATTATGAGCCTGCTTGCTACAGCTCTTTGTCGGCCCTATAATATCATCATACATCCCAGATGTATAAGGCCTGATTGGAGTATACCCCTATTGCACCATAAGTTGTTTAGTTCACAAAGTTTGTTTCATATATTTGAGTTTTCTATTAATAATATAGGGCCCAAAGGTGAGTATCAGGAGGAAGAGTAACAGACGTCCTATCAGGGATAGGATGAGAGTGGTGAACAAAGAGGATTTAAAATACCAGACCTCCAACCAACTTTGGTTGGTTTCATGTTCCCTTTTTCTCTTTGCTAAGCCTTCATGGACTTTGGTCATAGAATCTTTCACAATTCCTGAGTAGTCTGTATAGAATCAGCATTCTTCTCTCAAAGCTGTGCATAGCCTTTTTTCTTTTAGGAATAGTAAATCTAGGTCCCTTCTATTCTGTGGTACCACTTCTGCTAGTGAAGACAGAAACTCCTGCAGGTGAGAGATGGAGGGTTCTATCCTCTGAATGTCCTCATCTATTGATATGTGGAGATCCATACAATAATGCTGTTGGGTGACTAGGGAGGCTGCCCTGGTTCCCAATCCTGCTGAGCTGGTTCCCATCAGGATGGCAAGGGTAAGGGCTGCAACTGGCTCTCTCTTGTCTAAGAGCATATTAGGTAGCCTAACTAAGGCTTAACAACTCCTCAACGGCATGGTAGGTTACCCTGAGAACCAGACATACAAGGATACAAAACCTCTTGGTTCGATTCAGGACAGTCAAATGGGTGCAGGGTGTTAGACCAGAGGAACATGCCTGCCAGGTATCATTTGCTGAATCCAAATATCCTTATTTGTTTGTGAGTGGCATAGTGTATTTGCAGAGGGGTAAATATCAGGCAGTTATTGACACTATAGATAGTCCCTGACCTGAGACTTGTTCAAGGGTCAAGGAGGTATTTGAATGCCATTGGCAGGAATCTGATACTCCCTTTTCTTTCTGCCAATTAGAATTGTGGTTAGGGCCACCGCAGCTATTCCTTCATAATAAGGCAGTCTCAGTCTGTAGCCAAGCCAATAGGAGGCAGTTAGTTCTGGCTTGGAACTATTTAGAAGTAAGAATGACTGTTATAGGACTGGAAACAGGAGGCTTGTAAGTTCAGAGGATCTACTAGGTGTAGGGCCAGCATCCCAGTGTGTCTTTAGTGCTGGTAAAACAGAGGAACTGAGGGTATTTACTGGGGTGGTTGTAGTTAGCTTGGGAGGAGGGGGAGGCTTCTTCTTATCTGAGCTGGGATTAATTACCTTATTGGGGCCTAATGCTATCTATGCTCACGGGAGATGCTGCAACAACTCTCAGGGAGTACAGGATCCCTATGTCTTCTCCTCCTGGAACACACAATCATAATCCCCAAGTCTTGCCTGTTAACCAGTTAGCCATTTTTCCTTCCTCACTAAAGGTGATATTGACTTTAGCCCCTCCTGTTGTGGTACAAGTGAAAGAGACTAAGTCTCTTTTGCTAGTTCTCCACTGGTAGGCACTGGTTTCACATCCCCAAACAGCAAAGTAAAACACTTCAGGCTCCTCACATTGGTGAGTTTGCTTACTCCCCAGACAAATATACCAGTCTAAGAGTTCCAGAGAGTTCATTCAGTGTTCTTCCAAGAGTCCTTTGCTGCTAGGTTTCCCCCATGCACCTTAGAACTTAACCTGGACCCTGACTAACCCTGAGATTAGGCAAGCCTTAATTAAAGCTGGCCACTGAAGTTCATCCCCTAGAAACATGGTACTCCCAGCTAAATTTTGACCTAGTAGCAAAGGACTTAGTCTCTTTCATGAAAACGGGAAACACACAAACACTGCTACCGAAAGTTAACTGGAGCTAACAACCACTGGCCATTAATATCACTTAATATCAATGGTCTCAATTCACCTATAAAAAGATACAGGCTAAAAGAATGGATACATAAACAGGATCCAGCATTCTGTTGTTTACAAGAAACACAACTCAAACTCAAAGACAGACACTACCTAAGAGTAAAGTGTTGGGAAAAGGTTTTCCAAGCAAACAGACCTAAAAAAAAAAAGCAGGCGTGGCTATTCTAATATATAACAAAATTGATTTCATACTAAAATCAACCAGAAGAGATATAGAAGGACATTTTATAGTCATAACAGGAACAATTCATCAAGATTAAGTCTAATTCCTGAATATCTATGCCTCTAACTCAAGGGTACCCACATATGTAAAAGAAACATTACTAAAACTTGAATGGCAAATCAAATCCCACACAATAATAGTGTAAAATTTCAACACTCCTCTCTCAAAAATGGACAGGTTGAACAGACAGAAACTTAACAGAGAAATAAGAGAACTAACAGATGTAATTAATTAAATGGACATAACAGACATCTATAGAACATTCCACCCAAACAAAAGAGAATATACTTTCTTCCCAGAACCTCATGGAACCTTCTCTAAAATTGATCACATTCTCAGTAACAATGCAAACACCCACAGATACCAAAAAATTGAAGCAATCCACTGTGTCGTATCAGATCACCATGGAGTAAAGCTAGAATTCAAAAACAATACTACTCCCAGAAAGCCTTCAAACTCATGGAAACTGAACAGTCAACTACTGAATCACTCCTGGGTCAAGGAAGAAATAAAGAAATTGAAATCTTCCTTGAATTCAATGAAAATGAAGGCACAACATATCCAAACTTATAGGACACTATGAAAGCAGTGCTTAGAGGAAAGTTCATAGCACTAAGAGCCCACATAAGGAAAATGGAAAAAGCTCAAATAAATGACCTAACAGCATTCCTGAAAGTTCTAGAAAAAAAAAGAAGCAGATTCACTCAAAAGGTGAAGACGACAGGAAGTAATCAAGTTGAGGGCTGAAATCAACAAAATAGAAACACAGAAAACAATCCAAAGGATCAATGAAGCAAAGAGCTGGTTCTTTGAGAAAATCAACAAGATTGACAAACCCTTTTCCAAACTAATCAAAAGGCAGAGAGAGAACATCTAATTTACCAAAATTAGGGGGACATAACAATGGATACTGAGGAAATTCAGAGAATCATTAGGTCCTACTACAAAAATCTGTACTCCACAAAACTGGAAAATGTAAAAGAAATGGACAAATTTTCAGTTTGATACCACCTGCCAATATTAAATCAAGACCAGGTGAGTGATTTAAATAGACCTATAAGCCACAATGAGATAGAAGCTGTCATCAAAAACCTCCCAACCAAACAAGATCAACTCAAAAATATAGTAGCCCTCCTACACACAAAGGATAAAGAAGCTGAGAGAGAAATCAGAGAAACATCACCTTTTACAGTAGCCACAAATCACATACAATATCTTGGGATAACCCTAACAAAGGAAGTGAAAGGCCTATTTGACAGGAACTTTATGTCTTTGAAGAAAGAAACTGAAGAAGTTAACATAAAATGAGATCTCCCTTGCTCTTGGCTAGGAAGGATCAACATAATAAAAATGGTGAACTTACCAAAGGCAATCTATAGATTCAATGCAATCCCCATCAAAATCCCAACACAATTCTTTACAGACCTTGAAAGAATGATACTCAACTTCATATGAAAAAACAAGAAACCCAGGATAGCCAAAACAATCCTGTACATATTTCCTTGAAGACCTCCGTAATGATAGGGACTGAAGTTCGAGATAATCAGATCTACAGTAATGAAAACAGCTTGGTATTGGCATAAAAAACAGAGACATTGACAAATGGAATCGAATTGAAGACATGGATATTAATTCACACACCTATGAACAAATGATTTTTGACAAAGAAGAAAAAAAGATATAATGGAAAAAAGAAAGCACCTTCAACAAATGATGCTGGCACTAGATATCAACCTGTAGAAGAATGAAAATAGATCCATATCTATAACCATGCACAAAACTCAAGTCCAAATGGATTGAAAACCTCAATATAAATCCAACTACACTGAATGTGATAGAGGAAAAAGTGGGAAGTAACCTTCAATGCATCGGCACAGAAGACTACTTTTTAAATATAACCCCAGTAGCACAGACAATAAGAGCATCAATAAATAAAATGGGACCTCCTGAAACTGAGAAGCTTCTGTAAAGCAAAGGACACAATCAAATAGACAAAAAGGCAGCATACTTGAATGGGAAAAAAAAATCTTTACCAAACCCACATAAGACAAAGGACTGAGCTCCAAAATATATAAAGAACTCAAGAAATTAGACATTAAAATTCTAAATAAACCAATTAAAAAGTGGTGTAATGAACTAAACAGAGAATTCTCATCAGAAGAAGTTCAATTGGCCAAAAGATACTTAAGGACATGTTCTTCATCCTTAGCTATTAGGGAAATGCAAGCCAAAGCAACCTTGAGATACCATCTTACACCTGTCAGAATGGCTAAGATCAAAAACACTAATGATAGCTTGTGCTGGAGAGGTTGTGGAGCAAGGGAAACACTTATCCATTGCTGGTGGGAATGCAAACTTGTGAAACTACTTTGGAAATCTGTGTGGCAATTCCTCAGAAAACTGGGAATCAACCTACTTCAGAATCCTGAAATTCCCCTCTTGGAAATATATCCAAAAGATGCTCAGTCATACTACAAGAGAACTTGTTCAACTAAAGTTGGGAGAGAGTGGGAATATTTGTCGAAATGACCACAAATTGTTTGTCTTTGTCTAGACACATAATAGTATTTTTCTTTATCTTAACTCATTTTCCCAATTTTCTTTTTAAAATGGAGACAGGTCCCAGCTGCTAGATTTTACTTTTTATTTTTCTAATTACTTTATATTAATAGTGTGAAAATAACTTCGTTAGAACTTCTATTCTGTTTCTCTCTCTTTTTAATTTCTTCATATCCAGTTGGAGGTAATATATCACTAGTCAGTTACTCACCTGTATTTGAGTTTGTCTGAACTCCAAATTTTGGTTTGCATGTATGGTTTTACCTTAGTTGCTCATGTAATTACTGGTATAATGCTTCACACATTCTTATTATTCACAAACATATATCAAATGCAGTCAAGAATGAATGCTAAAATTTCATTTTTATTAGTTTTCTTAGAATTAAATATAATCTATTTTGATCATGTTCACTGGCCCCCATCTACTCCTCCCAGATGGACTTTCTCTCTTTAACCACTCAACTTTGTGTCCTTCCTGCCCCCACAATCCAGTCCATTTGTGCCGCCCATAAAGTTTTGAAAGTGTGACCTTCCACTGTAACATGGTTGTCTTATTAGGAATAATACATAAAGAAAACTATTTCTCCATCCAGCAACTACCTAAGCCAATAGCTGATGATACAGTGACACTTTGTATCCACATGTTGAGATTTGGTCTGGCTTGAGCACACACAGGTCTTGTGGATGTTGGCATGACAAAAACTTTAAACATTCCTCAGTGTCATTGAAATTCATAAACAATGACTGATTCTAGATTTCCAAAGCAGCATCCAGTGAGTTGTTGATTTTGGAACTGAGGTTTATAAACCTGAGATATTTATGATAAGAAAAATAACAGTAAAATATTTTCCACAACTTATCATCAACAAATACACAAAAGAAAATGGTTTATTGTAGGATCTGTCAAAGTGTTTATATGTTATAAGTGTAATATTGTAAATGTGAAGCCTTACTCAGTAGAACAGTTTATAGAGGTGGAAGGTAAGAATTCAGCTTATTCTTGACAGCTAAAAGTTAATATTGCAGATTTTATTTTTTCAACAAAATCTCTTACATTTTTACCGTTTTCTAGCTCTTATATAACAGAACACACTCTTGAAAACTGTTTATTTGACTCGCATTTTACAAGAAGAAGACTGTAATATTCTGAAAGTTAAGTTCTGAAAGCCTAAATTGGGATATGCTCAATAGTTAAATCTGTCACATGACCAGAGAGAAAAAAGTTTGAGAGCATCAGTAATAGTCCATTGATATGCCAGTTAAAAAATGTAATTTCCTCTACCAAACAGNAGACAAAGGACTGAGCTCCAAAATATATAAAGAACTCAAGAAATTAGACATTAAAATTCTAAATAAACCAATTAAAAAGTGGTGTAATGAACTAAACAGAGAATTCTCATCAGAAGAAGTTCAATTGGCCAAAAGATACTTAAGGACATGTTCTTCATCCTTAGCTATTAGGGAAATGCAAGCCAAAGCAACCTTGAGATACCATCTTACACCTGTCAGAATGGCTAAGATCAAAAACACTAATGATAGCTTGTGCTGGAGAGGTTGTGGAGCAAGGGAAACACTTATCCATTGCTGGTGGGAATGCAAACTTGTGAAACTACTTTGGAAATCTGTGTGGCAATTCCTCAGAAAACTGGGAATCAACCTACTTCAGAATCCTGAAATTCCCCTCTTGGAAATATATCCAAAAGATGCTCAGTCATACTACAAGAGAACTTGTTCAACTAAAGTTGGGAGAGAGTGGGAATATTTGTCGAAATGACCACAAATTGTTTGTCTTTGTCTAGACACATAATAGTATTTTTCTTTATCTTAACTCATTTTCCCAATTTTCTTTTTAAAATGGAGACAGGTCCCAGCTGCTAGATTTTACTTTTTATTTTTCTAATTACTTTATATTAATAGTGTGAAAATAACTTCGTTAGAACTTCTATTCTGTTTCTCTCTCTTTTTAATTTCTTCATATCCAGTTGGAGGTAATATATCACTAGTCAGTTACTCACCTGTATTTGAGTTTGTCTGAACTCCAAATTTTGGTTTGCATGTATGGTTTTACCTTAGTTGCTCATGTAATTACTGGTATAATGCTTCACACATTCTTATTATTCACAAACATATATCAAATGCAGTCAAGAATGAATGCTAAAATTTCATTTTTATTAGTTTTCTTAGAATTAAATATAATCTATTTTGATCATGTTCACTGGCCCCCATCTACTCCTCCCAGATGGACTTTCTCTCTTTAACCACTCAACTTTGTGTCCTTCCTGCCCCCACAATCCAGTCCATTTGTGCCGCCCATAAAGTTTTGAAAGTGTGACCTTCCACTGTAACATGGTTGTCTTATTAGGAATAATACATAAAGAAAACTATTTCTCCATCCAGCAACTACCTAAGCCAATAGCTGATGATACAGTGACACTTTGTATCCACATGTTGAGATTTGGTCTGGCTTGAGCACACACAGGTCTTGTGGATGTTGGCATGACAAAAACTTTAAACATTCCTCAGTGTCATTGAAATTCATAAACAATGACTGATTCTAGATTTCCAAAGCAGCATCCAGTGAGTTGTTGATTTTGGAACTGAGGTTTATAAACCTGAGATATTTATGATAAGAAAAATAACAGTAAAATATTTTCCACAACTTATCATCAACAAATACACAAAAGAAAATGGTTTATTGTAGGATCTGTCAAAGTGTTTATATGTTATAAGTGTAATATTGTAAATGTGAAGCCTTACTCAGTAGAACAGTTTATAGAGGTGGAAGGTAAGAATTCAGCTTATTCTTGACAGCTAAAAGTTAATATTGCAGATTTTATTTTTTCAACAAAATCTCTTACATTTTTACCGTTTTCTAGCTCTTATATAACAGAACACACTCTTGAAAACTGTTTATTTGACTCGCATTTTACAAGAAGAAGACTGTAATATTCTGAAAGTTAAGTTCTGAAAGCCTAAATTGGGATATGCTCAATAGTTAAATCTGTCACATGACCAGAGAGAAAAAAGTTTGAGAGCATCAGTAATAGTCCATTGATATGCCAGTTAAAAAATGTAATTTCCTCTACCAAACAGGGTAAGTGAAGGTGGATATGGACGGACGCATATGCATGGTAACTCAAGGTGGGTACGGAGGGGAGTGTTTGCAAATCCAGCACTGGGAAGTTGAGGTAAGAGCGTCACAAGCTAGGTGACAGTGTGAGAGTTATAATGAGATTTTGCTATAAATAGAACAAAACAAACAAGTTTAAACAAAATTGACAACATAAAAAAGGAACCAAAAATGTTGGTTATATCTAAGTGAACAGATATGATGTAAAAACTTTTCTTTGTGAAGATGTAAACAAACACCTACCTCTTACTTATAAGGCACTCACTACAAATCAAAATACAAGTCAAACAAAGTATAAGTTTGGGAATAACTGTGATTTAATTCATTTGGTTTACTTACTGATCATGTGGGGGGATTATAAAATTGTGAATGTCCTTAAAGCCACACCACCGAGGAATCTTTCCTCCATTATGGATGATGAGTTCCCATAGCTATATAGGTAAAGTACCTCCTTCAAATATTGTCCCACAGTGTTTACTCTGGAGCACTTTCCCAAATCAGGAGGCCATTTGTAAGTTAAAGTAAAAATAAATGTAAATGGCCATCAGATGCAGGAAGGAGCATTCTAAATCTCAGGTAGAGATAAAATAATCCAGATCTCCCACTCTGTTTATGAGGGAACATGGGCAGTCAGCAGACATGATCTCATATGTCTCTTATAGGTAACCATAAGTGTTCTGAAGAAATGACAACTGGTATTCTCAAAGATAGTGTTTTATGGCATATGATAAAATGTGTTTCCTTTTAAATAGTTATATTTTCTTAGATTCTTTCTAAAATGATAGAAATGAATAGAAATTAATTTTGACACTGGTAATTAGTATTATGTTAGGCATGCATCAAATAATTTCCTCTATTATTGACTATTTTTGCTTGATTATTTCTCTTTTATCATCCCCACATAATTCACCAAATTAGACTGTGTGTCTATTTTTAGTATAGTTTTCTACCAGATAAAGTCCAAAAAGAGATTGTCTTTCAAGCTTCTGGGGATCTCTATTATGGTCAGCAGCAGGATTGTCAAATTAATAAAAAAAATTTGGGCCTTTTCCTTGGTCTAAGCTGTCATTTTTTTTAGGCACATACTACAAAATCTGAAACCTTGTAGATGAAACATTGAGACAAAATGAATTTCAAAACTTATAGTTTTTTGAGATTCCTTCTCTCTTCCCCCACTTCAGCTGCTCTGTTCATATAAGAATACTAGATTAATTTGCACAGCTGAGGACATCATTACATTCGGTTTCACATAAAACACTTCAAAAGAAATTTCTAAAGTAGACAACTGGGAATATTCTGAAACCTCTGAACTTTTAAATTTCCCTACCATTATTCCAACGTGTAAAATTAACATGGAACTCAGGATTTGAAAATCATTTATCAATTTATAGAATGGGACCTCTAACAACTTTCCTCCATAGTTATTGCCTCATTAGTATTGTCTTTCATTGGTAAAGATTGCACCAAAATTACAGCTATTTGCTTAAATATCTTATTGCTTATTCAGTGGAGAACTGCAGCATTCTTAATCATTAAAATAAAAGCAGTGTCATGACATCATTACTACATCAATACTTCTAAAATTTTACTAACAGATTCAAATTTATTTTTCTCTGTTTCTTATCTATTTTTCAGTATAAGTATTGTGTGTATGTAATTATTTGTTTGCATGTATACACATGCATTTGTGGTTTGTGTATATACGTGTGTAAATATATAAAGGAAGCTTTTTTTTCTACTAAGCTCTACCTCTTTCTTTGTAATTTTCTCTCACTGATTCTGTAGCTCAGGACTTGACTGAAGCAGATAATCAATAAGATCTGGGAATCCAGTTGTATTTCCTCCCACCCCACACACTAGGGTTACAGACGTATGCCATCATCATACCTGGTTTGGGTTTCTTTTTTTCATGTTGTTTAGAATCAAATTCAGTACTCCATGACTGGAAAGTAAGTACTTTACTGACTGAGTCATCTGTCTATTTATTTTAATGCCTACTACTATTGCACATATAGGAAATTGGCTATTTTTCATGGGTAGATAAGCTTTCCAATTTTATGGACTCTATATTCCACTTTTGATATGTAATCAGACTGTTTTCCTAATGTACAAACTCATTAATATTATTCTCTTTCCTTCTCATACAGTCCCCTTTTGCTAGTAATAATCCAACCTCTTTACAAACGCAGCTAAGTCCTTAGTTGAGGAACTTTCTGTAAATATTACATACAGTTGTGTCTTGAAATGTTTCTCAAGGTGCTTGACAATCTTAAGTACGTTCTTATGATCCAGGAAGCATTCATGGAATGATTTTTTTGCATGACTCATAATAAGATGATAGTGATTTTGTAACAGTTCTTAATATAGTTTCTTCCATATTTTTCAGATTTTCCTAATTTATTCTTAATAACTCTATATTGTCATATTACATTATTTTATTAATTAATTTATTATTTATTTATTAATGCAGTTTATAGGTCAAATGACTATATAATTAGTGAAATATAAAAATTAATCACAGTTTTTATCTTAATCAAATCAATAGCCACTAGTGCACCTTAATTCATAGCTATCCCATGTACTTAATCTGTATGCCCCTGATATTTTCAATATACATTGTCTACTGTTTTTAACTCTACATTTGATATTACTAATGGGATTATCATAAGTATTTATTAAGTTTATACCTGTAATTATCAAAATCTACACCTGCTCTCCCATCTTGCAAGTTACCTGCTTGGTTTTATGCTTTTCGTTCTAGATTTTTCCAAACTCCAATCAATCTGGTAAACTTCCATTAAGTTATTACATATTTGAAATTGCTTTAGTTTTCACCTTTTAAAAGTATCTGTAATTGACACATAATTCAGGTTTGATAATTATATTTCTTTACTTTTTAGAGATATTTTCCACCTACTTTATGATATTGATTTTCAGTGGTAAAAACTGAAAGGACAACTTAATTTATATTTGGTAGAAAGGGACTATTCTCATCCTCTGTGTTGGGGTTGTCTTTAGTTTCATTATATTAACTGAATTTAAAATGATCTAAAGAAATGATAGATATATTTTCCTATTTTTTATCTTTCAAGTTATTGCATAAAATATCCCTTAAACAATGCCTTGTCTCATAACTGTGTTGGAACTGTCATCCTCCACATAGGTTTATACTTGGAGCACCCAAAGTTTCAGAAGGCATGAAAACTTCAAATTCTTTTTTTGCTTTAAGGATTTTCAAGCTTTATAATGGAAAAAAATTCCCCCTGAATTCTAAGTCAGTGTTCAGATTTTCTATTTGTTTTTAGGTTTTTTTTCTTTCTCCTATTCCACTCTGGGCAAAGTCAAAAGGATATAATTTTCCTTGGGTTTAATTTGTTTTAAATTCACTTTTTATTACCCCAGATTTACACAGCATCTTCTATTAAGCTACACCAAACAGACTTTCTCTTGCCTGTGTTCCATCAGTAACAAGTTCATTGTCACTGAAGTTTGAAGAAAATACCTGGACAAATGGTCGCCCCATGGAACCACTCACCAGTCCAGTTGATTCAAAAGCAAGAGGAATTTTATTCTTGTTTGCGCAAACAGGCTCCTCAGCCAGGCAAGGGAGAGAAGCCCCAACTCGCTATTGCAGGCTACTTTTGTTGACCCTGGGACCAAGTTCTCTGTCTAGCTTCTTAATTTTATATTTTGCTTTGCTGTGCAGTTTCTAACTATTGATTTCAGAACTCCTCTGGTCAGCAGACCATTCTCATTCACTTATCTTAAGATATTTTAACCAAACTAATAGATATTGCCTTTTGATCAAATAGCAGGAAACAGAATTTCTTTTGATCTCTTCCTGTGTAAGCCCATTTCCCCAAAACACCAACAATTTCTGTAAATAATGGATACAATCCATATGGATTCATTTGCTATTTTCCTCTTATGTACATGTGAAACAATCTTTACAGCTCAGTTCTTTGGGCATCCATTGCTTGATGCCCTCAATAGTCTCCACAACTTTGACTTACATTTCCAGTCATTCTCTGAGTTTTCTCCTGCCTCCTCCCTCATCTGTTGTCTACAAATTTGTCTGGAATGCAGCCTAATTTCAGGTAAGAATATTTGACCCCCAACTCTGGGATGCTAACTCTTCAGGAGGGTCGCCCCATAAAACCACTCACCAGTCCAGTTGATGCAAAAGCAAGAGGAATTTTATTCTCATTTGTGCAAACAGGCTCCTCAGCCAGGCAAGGGAGAAAAGTCCCAACTCGCTATTGCAGGCTACTTTTAAAGGCAAAAACCACATATTCAGGGAGGGGGGTACAGTGGGTTGTTTGTCAAACTTAGGGATTGGCTCATTTTAAGGGCATTTACTATGATTGGTTATGTCAAAGGCGGGACAGGCGGTTGCTGGGTCAGGTGAAGGACAGGGAAGAACTTACCAGCTGTTGGAAAACACCTAAAGTTCTAGTCAACAGGTAGGGTGGGGTCACGAGTAGTTCACAAAAACATATTTTCTCTAGTTTGCAAAAACATGTTTTCTTCATTCCCTCTTCTTATTTTGGGAGTATTCTAATCCTGGAATATCAGAGGTCCCCTTTTAATACCTGGTATTTTTGGGTGAGCACTAAGGCTTGAGTGATGCTCAGTCACTCACGAATTGAACTGGAGCAGTCTATTGAGAATGCAGGGACCAAAAGTGAGAATCAGGAGGAGAATGATTAGGGGGGTCCCATAATTGCTGAAATGAAGGTGGTTAACCAGGGTGATTTGTCAAACCATCCTTTGAACCAGCATTGCTGAACATCCCGTTCCCTTTGTCTTTTATCTAGCCTATTTCTTAATTTTGTGACGGAGTCCTTGATGACTCTTGAATGGTCAGCAGAGAAACAACATTCTTAACCTAGGGCTGCACATAGACCTCCTTCCTTTAGGAAGAGTAAATCTAATCCCCTCCTATTTTGTAACACAATTTGGGATAAGTGACTCTTCTAATTTAGAGATGGACTGTTCTATGGCTCATATATCCTCATCAATGGCAACTCATAACTCATTATATTAGGGGCCCTGGATTAGGGCCGCCATTCTGGTACCAATCCCAGTGGCAACCCCAAATCCCAGTAAGTCAACACCCGAAGTACCAGTTACACCATGACACAAAAATCTTTGGTAGTGTTAAGGACCCAAGTAGAGACATAAGGGGTGAGTCCTTCACTGCAGGCCCACCACACTCCCTGGCTAGGGACCAGGTAAAAATCAGCCTACATCCCTTTGGTCGGGATGGTGGTGCCACAGAGCCCTCGATGGGAACCAGAAGGGTGCCCCAGTCAGACTCCTTTTCCCAAGACCCCAGTCAAATCTAACTGATGGTGTGTGTCCCAAAGACACTGGCCCACATAAGTGGTGTCATTACAGGCTCCTGAGACTGCAATACCCCTGCAACAAGGGGGCTCAAGGCCAGGCAGAGCCAACAAGAATGGGTCAAGCCAAGGCCAGCCTGGGTGAGGACCAAGTATGCCCCTGCAATCAGGCTGAGCAGTCTCTGCTCAGTCAGGGAAAATTCGGGGGAGGAGGTTCATTCAATGTTGCCCTTATTGTATGATCTACTGGGATTCTATGTAGGAAGTGGTCTCCTGTGCCCATTTATTGTAGACTACTTCCCACTTTCTCATCTATCAAGTTTATTGTGTTCAGAATAATATTGAGGACTTCAATCCATTTGGACTTGAGTTTTGTGCATGGTGATAGATTTGAATCTATTTTCATTCTACAGGTTGTCATCCAATTATGCCAGCACCATTTGTTGAAGATGCTTTCTTTCTGCCACTGTATACTTGTAGCTCCTTTGTTGAAAATCAGGTGTTAATTCTCTATCCCAAGAGGTGTTAATTTCTCTTCTAAAAAGCATGCATATGTGCTAGGTTAAAAATGCTTAACCTCTTTATATTAAGCATGGAAGGTATGGTAAAATATTCTAAATGTCTCATTTTAGAAAGATAGAGAACTGTAGCATACTGTGCTTAAGCTCTCACAATGAGGCCCTTTACACTGTGCATATTTTGGGACAGATCCAGTTTATGTTGCAACAACACCATCAGCAGAGGAGTCTAAGAATGCTGGTCTGATATGGTGGTGGGAGACGAGTCAGCACAAAATTGCTGATGTTGAGTGTTCTGTGATGTTCCAATAGATTTGGAGTGTGACTTCATTCAGACTCTTTCATCAAGCAGAAATTTTATAGTCAAACCCAAAGAGAGCCAGTCCATGAATTTCTAAGCCAGGAGTAACATTGGAGATGGCAAATGAAGTTACTCTTCACTACTGTTTCTCTTTAGAACAGGGCCTATATTTTTAAATTTGATTATTTGTTCTTTTGATGACCAAATTTTTGAGTTCTTTGCATATTTTGGATATCAGCCCTTTGTCTCATATGGGGTTGTTGAAGATCTTTTCCAATTCTGTAGGCTGTTGTTTTGTCTATTGACCATTCCCTTTGTTTTAGAAGCTTCTCCATTTCTCGAGTTCCCATTTATGACTTGTTTCTTTCAGTGTCTGTGCTGCTGGTATTATATTTAGGAAGTGGTCTACTGTGCCAATGCATTCAAGTGTACTTCCTCCTTTCTCTCCTGTGAGATTCAGTGTGGCTGGCTTTGTGTTGAGGTCTTTGATTCATTTGGACTTGAGTTTTTTTCATGGTGACTGATTTAGATCTATTTTCATTTTGCTACATGTTGAAATCCAGTAATGCCAGCACTATTTGTTAAACATGCTTTCTTTTTACATTATATATCTTTTGTTTCTTTGTCAAAAATCAGGTGTTCATAGGTGTTTAGATTAATATCTGTGTCTTTGATTCAGTTCCATTGATCCTCCTATCTGTTTTCAAGACAATGCCAGGTTGTTTTCAGTACTGTAGCTGTGTAATAGAGTTTGAAGTCAGGAATTGTGATGCCTCCAAACATTGCTTTATTGTACAGGATTATTTTGGATATCCTGGGTTTTTTGCTTTTCCATATGAAGTTTAGTATGGTTCTTTCCAGGTCTGTGGAGAATTTTGCTGGATTCTGATAGGCATTGCATTGAATCTGTAGATTGCTTTTGGTAAGATTGCTATATTTTATATGTTAATTCTATCTATCCTAAAGCAAGGGGGATTTTTCCACTTTCTGGTGTCTTCTTCAATTTCTCTCTTCAAAGATTTAAAGTTTTTGTCCTACAGGTCTTCCACTTGTTTGGTTGGAGTTACTCCAAGATTTTTTTTTATTTTTTTTGCTATTTGTGGTTATTCTGAAGGGTGATGTTTCATTGATTTCTTTCTCAGCTCATTAATGATCTGTGTAAAGGTGGGCTACTGATTTTTTGAGTGAGTCCACAAAATTTACAAAGAACTCAAGGAATCAGTCATCGAAAGAACAAATAACCCAATAATAAAATGGAGTATGGACCTAAACAGAGAACTATCAACAGAGGAATCTAAAATTCCTGAAAGACACTTCAGGAAATGCTCAATATCCTTAGCCATGAGAGAAATGAAAATAAAAACAGCTCTGAGATTCTATCTTACACCTGTAAGAAGGGCCAAGATCACACTAATGACAACTTATGCTGGAGAGGTTTGGGGGGTAACGGGAGCTCCTGCATTGCTGATGAGAGTACAAACTGGTTACTGCCCCTTTTAATATCAGTATGGTAATTTCTCAGAAAATTAGGAAACAACCTTCCTCAAAACCTAGCAATACCATTTTGGGTATATACACAAAGGGTGCTCAATTGTACGACAGGGCCTGTGTTCAGCTATGTTCATAGAAGCACTGTTTGTCATAGCCAGAACTTGGAAACAATCTAAATGCCCCTCAACCAAACAATGGATAAGAAAAATGCAGTACACAATGGAGTACTATATGGAAGAAAAATATAATGACATGTTGAAATTTGCAGGCAAATAGATGAATCTAGAAAATATCATTTGAGTGAGGTAACCCAGACCCAGAAAGCCACTAAAAAGTGGCTTTTAGACATAAATCAAAAATAAAAAAGCCTACAATTCAAAACTCCAGAGAACCAAGACAAAAATGGGAACCCTAGGAGAGACACATGGATTTAATCTACATGGGAAATAGAAAAAGAGAAGATCTTCGGAATAAGTTGGGAGCTTGGGGACCTTGGGAGAGGATTGAAGGAAGGAGAGGAAAGGAGGGGAGCAGTGAAAAATGTATAGCTCAATAAAATAATACTAAATGAAAAGAAGAAAAAAATACAATGCCAACAAGTCCTATGAAAAGGAAATTTTTAGGATTATGCACTAATGAGTTGAGTGAACATTCAGCATGTCTGCTTTGTCCTGAATATGAAAAATTGTCAGAATGCATGAGTAAAATAATCTCCTACACTGAGTTAAAAGATAAAAGAAAAGTTTAAGGTTTCCCATTGTTGAATGTTTCTTTAAGAGCTGAGCAGTGGAAGCACATGCCCTTAATCCAAACACTCTGGAGGCAGAAGCAGATAGATCTCTGTGAGTTCAAGGCCAGCCTGGTTTACAAGAGCTAGCTCCAGGACAAGCTCCAAAGCTATAGTGATACCTATCTTCCAAAATCAAAAAAAAAAGTTTATCTCTGCTAGAAACAATGAGCTTGAATGTGGGAGCTACATACTTGGTGTCTAAGAACTCTTCAGATACTACTGCTGCCCACCCTTCAAAGCCCAGCTGTGATCCAAAGAGCTCTTGAAATGCAAACAAGTACTTTGGGCCTCAACAGACAGAACCCCCTCCATGGGTGAATATAACCTTGAGGTGGGGGGACAATGTACCCTGGAACGACATAAGACTGGTAGTTTCATATTGGGTTCACCATTCATTGTTTCACACTCATGTAAAAAGGATGTTAGCCCTAATTGATATTGAAGTTGTCTCATACATTATTCCATAGGCACTTATGTTCCTTTCCTTTGGCAGCAGCAATTACACAGCAGCCACGTGATCAAAATCAAACTAGTGACAGTGATATTAGTTATGCATCACTTGGTCGCTGGCTACACACCATGTATATTTCTCCGATTGTTCATATATCTTAGGGATAAACAATTTTTAAAGTCTGGCAAACTTTCAAGCAAACAGTATTTAGTAAAAATTAAGAATGAAGAGTGTCAAGATAGTGTTGAGGGACTACCCTCGACTCCCATTCTTAAGGATTGCTAACTATATGGAGAAGGACGCTTAAAAGAAATCCTACACCAGCTCAGAATTGATAATAATAGATGGTTATATACGGGTAGACTCACAAATCAGAATCCTCTGCTGGAACAGAGAACAGCAACTGAATCCCCTAGCTGGAAAAGAGAATGGTCACAAGCTTTACATCTACATAAATAGTATAAGAGGCCACACCCAAATGGGTGGGTAACTTAAAGGCTACTGGCTGTAGGATTTCCTACAGCACTATAGGAGTAGTTTTATTTTACTGCTAGAACAATGTGCCTACTGGTTATGCTGCTATAATATAGGCAGCATGTAAGCTTATGTGAGGCCTATGTGTAAGCCAGACTAGAAGATGACTGGACACTACTGAAAACTGAATAAAGTGGCTCTACCCAAACAGCCATACCATCTATCATGTACCTAACGGACTAAATATGTAAATACCAATTACAATTTGCCATCACCTGGAAAGGTCTACAGTAGACATTTGATATGCCATGTCCAGGGATATTTATATAATTCTATGATTTGTCATAGTTTGGTGACTCAGAACTTGAAGTTCTGACAAAGGTATTCACTTTGTATGTTTATGTTGATGTTACTAAGCTAACCTCCAATTCTCTTGCAAATCTGGTATCTGTGTCAGTGATTCTGAGTCAGTTGGTTTGGGAACAACTCTAAAATCACTGCATTGAATGTTGAGCAACTCCAAAGTATAATGACTTGATGGATCTGTAACAAAGAGGGACACCTAAATAGTAACCATAATACGTCTTGAGACCAGCACAATACACACAGTAGTATGAGATATTGGCCCTCAGAAGAGAGATGCCCAGTATACTGACAGTTTCTCTAGGAGCCCACGAGTCACAGGAAAGGCAGCAATTGTAAAACTATCAATGAATGTTATTTCGAAAAATCAAATATTGACTAACACAGCAAATAAAGTGTGTTAAAACTGCAAAAGGAACTTAAGAGCATGGAGAAGGAAAAGAGCATAGAGCTATACATGGACTTAAGTTTCTAATGGGCCTGAGAGGCCAAGTTACATGCAGAGACTTAGAATCTAAAAAATAATAACAAAAAGTGTCATTTCCTATACTGTTCCTATTGATTATGAGCCCAAATACTACCATAAGTGCTTAGTTTGATTAAGCACTAATTGTCAAAAAAAAGAGAGAGAATGATAGGAGCAGATGGTTTAAGGCAAAGTTTATATTTAGATATTTTGACACTGATAGCCAGACTAAGATCCTATGAGTTCATGAAAAATGGCTGACCCTTGATGCCTAGGAAACCCAAAAGCAAAGAAAGATGCTATACTTTTTATAACTATTTCACAAGAAGGCCACTTAGATTGGTTCTGACTTTGTTATCAGAGGCCAATCTTTGCTTGATCCTTTTGCCTCTGTCCTGTCAGCCTGCCTGATTGTCAAAAGGCTTTTGTGGAACTCTATGAGACCCATCTATGTTATGTGTGCCTGACTGTATTAAACCCATGTGTCCTGGCATATGCCTGGGTATTTCCTGACAGCTGATTGCCTAAAAGACTATGTGCTGGTGAATAAAGTATGTCAAATTGATTGTTAGCTTCCCACAGTCTCCTCAAGTTTTTCCTCAACATTCTATGACCCACCTCCTTTCCTGGCATCAGAACATGGACGAAACTCTCACAGCTATTATGAAATGCTAGAGATTTTAACTTTAAAAACAGATCCACATTTGGTACCTATGCTTTATCATTATGAATATAATTAAAAAACCACTACAAAAGTAAAGCTCATAAAAAGGTTAAAAGGGATTATATTGGTTGTTCATGTCACACCAGGAATTGCAACAGAAAAATAAGTCCTTAATAACAGTTTTGATCTCAAGTCTGAACATAAACTAAATCATGAGTCTCATTCATGTTTGCAAATTCATAGAAATTTGCATGTCTGTTAGATGTTTCCATAAAAAAATGCCCTTACATCTTGTGAATTCTATTTGATCAGGTGTTTTAATAAGCATGTCTTATATATCACACTGGTATCTTCCTCTACACAATGTATTTCAATATGGTTTATTTAGTTAATTTATTTTTCATATGGATAAAGCAACTCTAAATTCCTCTTGTTTTGTTTAGCTGCTTTAGATGAACAAACATATTAATGGGTAAGCCTGTCAGGAGGTAGTCATCTTAATGAGTTGTCATTTTCTAAGAAAAGCAATAATCATTATATGCACATTCCCTGGAAACCCAAGGCAACAACATTCACCTGAAAAGTAGCAGATATCAATTATAAACAAAGTTGCTCTTCAGAAAGCTTTAATTTCCCATTGTCATCTTTTGTACTGACATTCTAAAGTCATCATCATTTCATTACAGCTCCAGCATTGCCAGCTCCAAACAATATACACTTGTCATCCTTGTGGCAGGAACATCTGTGAAGCAGGAACAGAAGGTCTCCCAGGAGAGGTTTGTTTATATCTTTATAATTTTAATACACCATGCATGATAAGGCATTATTACTATCCTGAGAGACTGTTCTGCATTCCTTTGATTAAAAGAAGACCCAAATTAAAAATCAATAATTTTAGCTCTTGACCAATATATTAAAGCACCTTCAAGTTAATATTTTTTACTGCAGTAGTACAGACAATTGGATGATTTGAATTTCAAGTCAGTCCACATCTCTGCACTGAGCTAAACCAGAGTTTGAGAAATCCAAAGGGATTCCAAGTGTGTATGTCTCTCCTCATTGAAAATATTTTCTTTCATTTGACTCAAGAAATGCAAATATATCAAGCTTTCAAAAAATTGAAGTCTTTTCTTAAGACACCTGTAAGAAGAAATATCAAGAGTCTCATTTTGTTTGCAAGTGTCCTGAAAGCTATTCATCAACCATTCATATGCTTATTGCAATGGAATGAAAGACTATAACAAAAACTTTAGCTTGAGTAAGCTGCTCAAAGATAGTCAGAAAAGGAGAAAACAAGAGAGTTTAAAAGCTAACTCTTAATTGTCCTGTTTTGTGTAAGTTAGAAATGTGCCCTTATATTTAGTGACATGTTTATTTTTTTACTTTAGGTCTATACTGCTAAGAAAAACAAAACAAAACACATCCTGTTTAATCAATCATAAGAGTTTTTAGATAAAATAACTATATATAAAGTGACATAATTGAAACAAATATGGTTACTTAAATTACATATAAAATTAGACAGTTTAAATGGGGTGGTGGTGATTCATGCCTTTAATTCCAGCACTCAGGGAATAAGAGTCAGACAGACTTCTATGAGTTTGAGGACAGCATTGTCTACAGAATAAGCTCCAGGACAGCCGGGGCTACACAGAAAAAAAAAAAAACCTGTCTCAAAAGTCACGTCCTCCAAAAAATTTGAACAGTTTAAAAAATTATACATTTTTCAGGGCTGATCATTTGTTATTAGATAACCAGTTGATGTGCTCTTCCCTGGGGAAGACTATTTTTCTATCAAATTTATTTTGTTTCTTCTAATTCTTAGTGTAGGATTTAAAAGATTTCCTCATTCATGTTAACATATCTGTGGGTGTCATTCTTGTTCAGGTCATGCTTAGGCAGTCATATTGTTGCATTTATGTATTTGGGAACACATATATATGTATGTAATGACAATTAATAAAAAATGTGAAAAATATAAAAGAAATCAAGGAGGAATATATGAGGGGTTTTGAAATAAAAGGTGGAACAGATAAAGGGAAGCTTTTATGAGCAGGAATAGGGATATTTCATGTGACAATGACCAGGAAGTTTAAATAGGTGGGGGTCAACCAGCTAGATGTATTTTTCATTTTCCTTGATCTCCAGACATAGTAATAGTCATCAACTTCTCAGGGCCAGCACCCACATATTCTTTTCAAACATATTACTATTCTACAAGTGAATAAATTTACTTTCACTAATTTATAGCACAATCAATAAATATGTATCATTGGAGTGATGTGGTCAATAAATATTCAAAGCCCTAAAGAGAGATCACTTAGACAATTTAATTTTAATCACTAAAGTGAGCCTTGGGATATGCTGAAAAGAAATAGAGAGCAATAGAAACCTCCATGCATAATGTCCTGTAATTTGATGAAAATTTCCCCTGACTGTATTATAATTTCCTTGTCTGTAAAATGTGTATAAGCAAAATATGTATCATAGAATTTTGACATTATTTCTCATGAAAATATGTATAATTGATAAGTCAAATACTTGGTGCACAAAAGATTATAAAACCAATTAGAGTATTCTTTATGGAACCAATTTGCATTCAGATAAGGAAAGGTATGTGTTATGAGAAAAAACTCTAAGCAGTCACATTTATATCCCTGATTAGAGACAGAATGTTCCACATGTGAAAATATTTTTCTTTGTAAGAATTTGTATTCATAATTCTTTAACTAAAAGTNACCAAGGACCCATTAACTCTTGGTGAATATTCAATATTCATGATGATTCTGCAGTTCCTGAAGCTTTTACAGAAAAAAAGATCTGGTAAGAGATAGATGCACTAACTTTTAAAATCTAAATTCCCTCAAGATTGTTGTTAGTTCCAGTTGGTTTGTCACACTACCAGGTTTATGCTTTTTATTATTCTACAAAAGAAGCAGAATTATCACATTCAAGAATATTCCTTAAGAAAAAACCCAATTTTAAAATTTCCTGTTTAAATAGTTTAGGTACAGAGGACCCACGTGGTTGTAAGGAAAGAAATGACTTTCAAAACTTTTTCTCTGACTGATAATGGCAGATCAAGGTATTGGCATGCAGGCACACATGTGCAAATCCTCATATGACATTTTAAAGATATTAAGTCTACAGTAGAAAGATACATAACATGGGAAAAATAGGAGACCTATTATAAGGATAAAATAAAATATTATTATAACAAAAAGTAGAAGTAAGTATGAACAAGTTACTGAAAAATATCCAAAATGAAACAAAGTTAATAATGCTCAATGTACTGTCACTAAGTCCCCCAATACATGAATATGAATTAATCAAATCAGATACAATGTGAAAAGTTTGCAAAGTAAGATCAAAATATATATTTGCCTTTATGATGGAAAAAAAGAGAAACCTTTTAAAGAAAAGAATTGGCAGCTCATCCACAGAGGTGACAACCATACAGTGTTAAGGAAACTTCATAAGGGTTGAGGCAAGTTTCTATCTTTGCAGGAAAATACTCAACTTCAGAAAGTCAAGAGATGGTGGACATTTGGATTCCTAAAGAGGAAAAGATAATGATTCAGATAGGATCACCAAGCAAAGAGAATTTTGACTTATGAGGACAGTTTACCTGAGGGTAAAAAATTATTGAAAAAATATATTCTGCCCACTCGAATAATAGTCAAGAAGCACTTAAAAATTAAAACTGGCTTTCAAAGTGGATGATGGCTCTATTCTTCTCTAAATCCAAGCATGTTGCAAGAAGAAAAATTCAGAGTTTCTGTCACATGAAATGTCAGGAGACATCTCCTATGAGACAGAAAGAAGAAAGAATTTTGAAAAAAAAAACACCTTTTCTCCATACCTATTTTTAACTTTATCATACCTTTCATTAGATATGTCTATATAAATAATGTTTAAGTTTTCCATTAAGAACAATGAATTTTCCTGCAGTAATCTTTGAAGTTTCCAGGAAAAAGTTGGGGCCCCACAACAACAACTCCACCTGGTTGATATGATGTTCTGATGCTGATAGTGCTACTATAAGACCAGTTTGGGGTACAACCTGTTCAAGATGGTTCCAACGTTGTTAGCTGAAATGGTGTACCTTTTATAACAGACTGGCCAGAACTCCAAATTGGAACCTCAGAAAAATCCTACTGAGTACTCAGAGACTATTTGCAATTATACCATACAGAAATCTTGAAACTTAACTATCATTTTACTTTTGCAGAGTCCTGAAGACAGAGCATTGTCCCCATGATAGCTGAAAGTAATTCTAGAAGACAGTGTCCCTTCTCCCAACAAAGATTACAATTAAGGTTAGGGACATCAATTAGGGGTTGATTATATTTTTTATAGTATTGAGGGTTGGAGTGGAAATTAGGTAGGCTCAGTTATCTCTTTGGAAAAAAGAAAAGAAAGGGAAATTTGATGTGGGATTTCCCTCTGTATGGTATGAATACCTTTGGTGAATAAAGAAACTGCTTTAAGCCTATAGCAGAGCAGGGCAGAAAAGAAGTAGGCAAGGAAAACTAAACTGAAAGCTAGGAGAAAGATGGCAGAGTTTATAGAGAGCCATGGGAGCCATCAAAGGAGAAAGACACAATGCCAGCCTGTATCTTTCAGGTAAGACACAAATCTCATTATAAAATATAAATGAATAGAAATTGGTAAAGTTAATATACAAAAATTAGCCAATAAGAATCTAGACCTATGGTCCAAGCAGTGATAAAATTAATACATTTTCTGTGTAATTATTTCATGGCTGAGCAGCTGGGAACAATCAAACAGCTCTCCATCTACAAATTGGCACCAATGTGGCCAACTAAAATCCCCTTAGAACTTGTGAGAATTTGTAAAATTCTAAGCAAAAAAAAAAAAAAAGCAGAGTTAACCATGCCTTAACATTGTTAATCCTTTAAGAGAGGTTTTACTGATTCAGTAGTGATAGCAAAAGGCTTCACAGTTTTGAAATGTCAGCTTCCTGGACCATGCTGCCATCATGAACTCTGGCTCTTTCATGAGGCCAAGCATTTAAATGGAGTTTGTAAACATAATACTACAATTTGCTTAATGGCAACATAGATGCACTATGAGCCTAACAGTGGGGCTTTGAGCATGGCTCATGCTAAACTGTTCTCCACTTTCCCATGTTGGACTGGGTAGAGCTAAAGTACAAAGCAGTCTTAGCCTAAAATAAAAAGCACACTTGGACAGAAAAAAATTACAGATACACCATAGAACATATTCTATAAAAATAAACTCTAAATGAATTACAATGTGTTAAAAATGTACATAGTCTTGGGAGAGAGAAGAAAAAGAGTAAAGAGACATTAAAGGTAATATAAAAGAGTACAGACAATAATAGATTAAAGAAATAAGATGATAAAATAAGTATTAAAGTTGTTAAAAAAGTAATAGATAAAAATAAGCCACATAATGGTAAAATATATACAGAAACTCTGAATTCTGTATACTGTGTTTTCTTTAACTTTCTGACTATGAAAGACCTAAGTACAGAGAAACATTTTATTGAATGGGCTGCTCAGTTAAACCAGCATAGATATTTTAAAGGTATCATGTCTTCAAAATTTGGGTCTAAGGATTTGTTGCTTTGAAAATGAGATTTGATGTAGGAGGGTCATCTGTCTGTATGTTACTTTCATTGGTTAATTAAGAAACTGCCTTGGACTTTTGATAGGCCAGCCCTTAGGTGGGTGGAGGAGACAGAGCAGAATGCTGGGAGAAAGAAAGCAGAGTCAGGCAGACACATGACACTCCAGCCCAAGACGGACGTGGGTTAGAATCTTCCCAGTAAGCCATGACCCTGTGGTGATACATAGATTACTAGATACAGGTTAATCAAGATTAGAGAGTTAGCCAAGGAGTGGCTAGATATAATGGACCAGGCAGTGCTTAAATGAATACAATTTGTGTATTGTTATTTTGGGGCATAAGCTAGCTGTGTGGAAGCCAGATGGGATGAAAAGCAGGCCTGTGCTTGCCTTTTACTACAGAGTGGCGCTCCAATGTGGTAACGAACTCCATGTAAAACATGAGAGAGTTTAATTTTAAACACAGAGTTTAACACAGCGTTTTGCTGTTTGCTAAGGCATGCTGTAGAGATTTCCCAGTTATCAAAAGCAACAGAAAAAAGCTGCACCATTATAAAATGCTGCTTCCTGGGCCCTGCCTTTGGTGCAAACTCTGGTTATGGTGCATTTCTGCACCTGGAAGTTTGTGTGCCAACTCAGGGTCGAGAATAAAGTAGCAGACACCATCCCCGTGGCTCAGCTGTTCCCCTGCCTGGGTAGGCAGTGGGATCAGGTCTACTAAGTGGCAGTTTTGAAATACCAGTTTCCGGGCTGTGCCGCAATTGCAATCTTTGTCTGGCTCCTGCAGGACACAGAGCATTTTAATGGAGCATTTGGAGTAAAGTGCTATGATTTGTTTGATGGCAACTAGATTCGCTGTGTGCCTAAAAGGGGGTCATTGCGTGCTGCGGCTCAGAGGCACGAGTGGCTCTACCATGTTGGACTGTGCAGGGCAAGCCCACAGTTCCTGTTTTTGAACTAGGAATGTCACAGCTTGGATTGTTAAGCACTTAAGGATTTAAAAGCGCAAAACAAAACTGCTCCTGGATAGTAAAAAATTACAGTTCACAATAGGACAGATTCAGACATAGAAGACCTCTAAAAGGGTGATAGTGTTGAATGACTGTGCGTCGGCTTGGGAGACATAAGAAAAAGAATATAGACAATAAAGTTAATGCCTTATAAAAGGGTAAAGTCTTCAAAGAGACAGAGTACAGATAGTTATAGATTAAAAGAAACAAAGAAAAATAAGCCACATAAAAATGGAAACTTCGCAGAGAGCCTGGATTCTGAGTATTACTGCATTTTCTTTAAAAATTTTGACTATGAAGTAGCTAAATACAAAGAGACATTTCATTGTATGGGCTGCTAACGACTAGGTCGTATATACAAGACTTCGATAGATGACTTCAGAATTTGGATCTAATGATATGATACTTTGGAAAAGAGTTTCTTCTTTTGTTTCCACAAAGGATGAGACCCTGTGGATTGCTTCTTTCCCCATATGGTATGATAGACCACGCCCTCCTGAAAGGTTACTATGAACACCTTCAGAAAATTACTTCACCCAACTGATGACTGAGATGAACCTAGCAGACAGGTTATACCACGAAAGACCTAATTAACAACACCCCTTACAGCAGGAAGCAGTTTGGAGAGAAATAATTAAGACCATATTCCCAAATATTGTTTAAAATGTTCTTTTACATTTAAAGGTGGATATGATACAGATATGAATAATTTACATTGGTATAAATTTTGATTTATTAATATAAATTTAAAGTCAATTTTGTTATATATATGTATGTATGTATTTCTGCTCTTGATTAAGGTATTGTGATTGTATAGTTCATTCTAAAATGTAATGTATAATTAATAAATATAGGTTAATTGATAATCATCGATAATAGGCTTTTAGTCATGTTAGTTAGACTTTCTAGATGTGCATAGATATATTTCAGATAGGCA
>LOEQ01003547.1:172056-197223 GCA_001685075.1 Bramus lutescens
AATGAATACAATTTGTGTGTTGTTATTTCGGGGTATAAGCTAGCCGAGCGGGAGTTGGGTGGGATGAAATGCAGGCCTGCTTGCCTGCACACTATACCATATAATAATCAAAACATAAAACATTCAGAATAAAGAAAGGATATTAAGATCTGCAAAGGAAAAATGTCAAGCAACATATGAAGGTAAACCTATCAGAATTACACCTGACTTCCAAATGGAACCGTGAAAGTCAGAAGGTCTTGGATAGATGTGATGCAGACACTAAGAGACAATGGATCGAAGTCCAGACTACTATACCCAGCAAACCTTTCTTTCACCATCAATGGAGAAAACATGATATTCCATGACAAATCCAGATTTAGAAAATACGTATCCACAAATGCAGCCTTACAAAAAATGCTAGAAGGAAAACCTCAACACAAAGAAGCTAACAACATCCACAGTAATGCAGAAATCCGATAACTCTCAACTAACACAACCCAAAGAATGGCAACATACAGACATTACCAACAAAAAATAACCGGAGTTAACAACCGCTGGTCCTTAATATCATTTAGTTTCAATGGACTCATTTCAACTATAAGAAGACACGAGTTAAAAGAATAGATAGGTAAACAGGATCCAACATTCTGCTGTTTGCAAGAAACATACCTCAGCCTCAAAGACATTCACTTGTTTGGAGTACAGGGTTGGGAAAAGATTTTTCCAATCAAATGGACCTAAGAAAAAAAGAGGGTGTGGTTATCCTAATATCTAAAATAAATTGATTTCAAACTAAAATCAATCAGAAGAGATGGTTAAGGATACTTTATATTCATAACTGGAACAATTCATCAAGATGACATCTCAATCATGAATATCAATATCCCTAATATAAGAGCACCCACATTTGGAAAAGAAACATTACAAAAACTTTAATCACATATTAAACCCCAAAAACTAATCGCAGTAGACCTCAACACTCCTCTCTCATCAACGGACAGGTCGACCAGACAGAAACTTAACTGAAAAATAAGAGAACTAACATGTAATGAATCAAATGAACTTAACAGACATATATAGAACAGTCTACCCAAACAGAGAAATATTTACCTTCTTCTCACCACATCATGGAACCGTCTCTAAAATTGATCACATACACAGTAAGAGAGCAAACATCCACAAATACAAAAAATTGGAGCTACCACCTGTGTCTTATGAGATCACCTTGGAGTAAAGTTAGTATTTAACAATAATACTAACCCCAGAAAGCCCACAAACTCATGAAATCCGAACAGTCAATTTCTGAACTACCCATGAGTCAAGGGATAAATAAAGAAAGAAATCAAAGTCTTCCTTGACTTCAATGAAAATTAATGCACAACATATGCAAACCTATGAAACACTATGAAATCAGTGCTATGAGGAAAGTTCATAGCACTAAGTGCAAAAATAAAGAAAAAAGAGAAAGCTTACATTAGCAACTTAACAGCACACCTGGAAAGCTCTAGAAAAAAAAAAAAACAAGCAGACTCATGCGGGAGTAGTAGAAGACCAGAAATATTCAAACTGAGGGCTGAAATTGAGAAAATAGAAACACAGAGAACAATGCAAAGAATCAATGAAACAAGGTGCTGGTTCTTTGAGAAAATTAACAAGATTGATAGACCATTATCCAAACTAATCAAAAGGCAGAGAGATAAATCCAAATTAACAAAATCAGAAATGAAAATGGGGACATATCAACAGATACCGAAGAAATCCATCGAATCATTAGGTCTTACTTCAAAAGGCTGTACTCACAAAATTGGAAAATGTAAAAGGAATGGGTAAATAGTTAGATACATACCATTTACCAAAATTAAATCAAGACCAGGTGAGCAATCTAAATAGACCTATAAGCCTATAAGTCATGAGGAAATAGAAGCTGTCTTCAAAAACAAACAAACAAACAAACAAACAAAAAATGCCCAGGGCCAGATGGTTTTAGTGCAGAATTCTAACAGAATGTCCAAAAAGAGCTAAAACCTATACTCCTCAAGGTGTTCCACATAATAGAAACAGAAGGATCATTGCATAACTCTTTCTTTTGAGGCTACAGTACCCTGATACAAAAACCACACAAAGACTCACCTAAGAAAGAGAATTACAAACCAATCTCACTCATGAACATCGATGCAAAAATTCTCAATAAAATATTGACAAACCAAATCCAAGAAAATGTCAAAAAATCATACATTATGATTAAGTAGGCTTCATCCCAGAGATGTACGGCTGGTTCAATATATGAAAATCTATCAATGCAATCCATCAGAAAAGTAAACTAAAAGAAAAAAAAACTGTATGATCATTTCATTAGATCCTGAAAATGCATTTGACATAATTCAACATCCCTTCATGATAAAGGTATCAGAAAGATTAAGAATGCAAGATCATATCTAAATATGATAAATGTAATATACAGCAAGCTGACAGCTAACATTAAATTAAATGGAGAGGAACTTAAAATGATTTCACTAAAATCATGTACAAGACATGCTGTTTACTCTCTCCATATCTCTTCGACATAGTGCTTGAAGTTCTACCAATAGCTATAAAACAACATAAGGAGATCAAGGAAATTACAATTGGAAAGAAGTCAAACTTTCATTATTTGCAAATGATGTGATAGTGTACATAAGTGACCCCCAAAACTCTACCAGAGAACTCCCACAGCAGATAAAGACATTCAGTGATATGGCAGGATACAAGATCAACTCAGAAAACAAAATCAGTAGCCCTCCTGTACACAAAGGATAAAGAAGCTCAGTGAGATATCAGAGAAATATCACGTTTCACAATAGCATAAAGTATCTTTGGGTAACAATAATTAAGGAAGTGAAAGACCTATTTGATAAGAACTTTAAATCTTTGACTAAAGAAATTGAAGAAGATACCAGAAAATGGAAAGATTTCCCATGTACTTTGGTAGGAAGGATCAACATAGGAAAAATGACAACCCTACCAAAAGCAATTTATACATTCAATGCAATGCCCAAAAAAATCCCAACAAATTTCTTCATAGATGTTGAAAGAACAATAATCAGCTTCATAAAGAAAAAAAAAAACAAACAATCAAAAAAGAAACAGGAGAGCCAAGATAATCCTATAAAATAAAGGAACTTCTGTAGGCATTACCATTCCTAATATCAATCTCTGTTACAGAGCTACAGCAATAAAAAAAAAGCTTGATACTGACATAAAAACAGAGAAGTTGACCAATGGAATAGAATTGATGACCTGTATATTAATCCACACACCTTTGGACACCCGATTTTTGACAAAAAAGCTAAAATTATACAATGGGAAAAAGAAAGAATCTTCATAAAATGGTGCTGGCATAACTGGATGTCAACCTGTAGAAGAATGAAAATAGATCTATATCTATCACCATGCACTAAACTCAAGTCCAAATGGATTAAGGACCTCAATATAAACCTGAACACACTGAAACTGATAGAGCAGAAAGTAGAAAGTAGCTTTCAATGCATGAGAACAGGAGACCACTTCCTAAGTATAATCCCAGTAGCACAGACAATAGGAGCAACAATGAATAAATCGGACCTCCTGCAACAGAGAAGCTTCTATAAAACAAAGAACACAGTCAATAAGACAAAAGGCAACCTATTGTATGGGAGAAGATCTTCACCAACCCCACATCAGACAAAGCATTGATGTCCAAAATAAATAAACCACTCAAGAAATTAGATATTAACATTCTAAATAACCCAATTAAAAATGGTGTACTGAACTAAACAAGAGATTTCTCAACAGAAAAAATTTCAAATGATAAAAAAATACTTAAAGATGTGTTCAACTTCCTTAGCTATCAGGAAAATGCAAATCAAAGCAACCTTGAGATACCATTTTACACCTGTCAGAATGGCAAAAACCAAAAACATAACTTATGCTGGAGAGGATGTGGAGAAAGGGGAATACTCGTCCATTGCTGGTGGGAATGCAAATTTGTGTAAACACTTTGGAAATCAATGTGGTGGTTTCTCAGAAAATGGGAAAAACTACCTACCTCAGGATACAGCAATACAATTCTTGGGCATATACCCATAAGATGCTTAATCATAATATAAAAGAATTTGTTCAACTACATTCATAGCACCATTATATCATGAATAGCCAGAACTTGGAAACAACCTGGGTGCCCCTCAACAGAAGAATGGATAAAGATATTGTGGCAATCTACACTTCAGAGAAATACTCAGTGGTAAAACACAATAACATCTTGAATTCTGCATGCAAATGGATGGAATTAGAAAACACTATACTGATTGAGGTAACTGAGACCCCCCCCAAAATGATTATGGTGTGTACTCACTCATAAGTGAATTCTAGCCAGAAACAAAGGATTTTGAGCCTATTGTTTATGATCCTAGAGAAGCTAACTAATAAGTTGAACTCAAAGAAAAACATATATAGATTCACCTGGAAATTGGAAACATATAAGATCACCTGACATAATTTGGGAGCATGGGATCGGGGGGCAGAAGGAAGAGGAGAAGGGGAAGAAGAGGGGAGAAGGGGAAGGTTGCGTATAGCTTGAGATAATGGGATAGTTTAAATGGAGGAAAGACTGATATGAGAGCAAGGAAAGAGACATCTTGATTGAGGGAGCCTTTTTGGGTTTAGTGAGAAACCTGGCTCTAGAAAAATTCCCAGAAATCCACAAGGAAGACCCCAGCTAATACCCCAAGCAATAGAGGAGAGGGTGCCTGAACTGGCCTTGCCCTGTAGTCAGACTGATGATTATTTTAAATATTACCATAGATCCTTTGTCAAAAAAGAGATGGAAACAGAGGCAGAGTCCCACATTGGAGCACTCCACTGAGCTCCTAAGTTCTAGATGAAGAGTGCAAGAACTGAGATTATGAGCAAGGTCGTCAAGACCATGAGGGGTTCACCCACTGAGACAATGTGCCTGAGATAATGGGAGCTCACAAACTCCGACTGGACTGGGAATCAACGATCATGGGATTAANATAGAGGAGAGGGTGCCTGAACTGGCCTTGCCCTGTAGTCAGACTGATGATTATTTTAAATATTACCATAGATCCTTTGTCAAAAAAGAGATGGAAACAGAGGCAGAGTCCCACATTGGAGCACTCCACTGAGCTCCTAAGTTCTAGATGAAGAGTGCAAGAACTGAGATTATGAGCAAGGTCGTCAAGACCATGAGGGGTTCACCCACTGAGACAATGTGCCTGAGATAATGGGAGCTCACAAACTCCGACTGGACTGGGAATCAACGATCATGGGATTAAACTAGTTCCTCTGAATGTTCTTGACAGTTGGGGCAGACTGTGTGGCCAATGACAACTGTACTGGGATTTGTCTCTACTGCCTGTACTGGCTTTTTGGGATTCTATTCTCTTTGGATGTATACCTTGCTCTAACTAGATGTAGTAGGGAGGGCCTTTGACTTTCCACAGGGCAAGTGCCTTGCCCTTTCTTAAGAATGGAGGGGGTGGGGGATGGAGTGGGAGGAGAGAGGGAGTAAATTGGGAAGTCAGAATTTGGATTGGTATTTTTTAAAGTAATAAAAATGTCTTATATTAACTAGAGTGTCAAGTCTGCTATACTCAACAATAAAGGTGTTAATTAACTAAAGCCAAGAGTCATTCAAGTCCACAGCATAAACCCTTGATTCCAAAAGGTGTGTGGATAAAACAATGAGTCATTTTTGGAGACTAACTACTTTTCGCAGCAGAGATTTGCACCAAAAATAGCTGTTCTGATGAGATTGGGTGCGTTCATGGTGGCAAATTTGTGTGGGAATTCCTTCTGTCTATGTGATGCTTTTATTGGTTAACGAGTAAATCTGTTTCAGCCAGTGGCTTAGCACAATAGGGTAAGGTGCGAATTCCAAGCAGATAGAGGAGGAAAGAGTAGGCAGAGTTGAAGCCATGTAGCCTGTGCCAGATACAGATGCTCCAGAAAACTTGCAGGCAAGCCACAGCCATATGGCAATACACAGATTAATAAAAATAGGTTAATTTGAGATATAAAGCTAAGCCAACAAATACTTTTAAGCTATTGGCCAAATAGTATTGCAATTAATACAGATATTACTTTGGTAATGTGAGCATATTTTTTTAAATCTAGAATTCGTTTTTAAGCTTTCTCAGGTTTACATGGATATAGTCAACCATGTTAGACACCAGTTATTACAAGAAGGACTGCTTGTTTGTTCTGGCTGCCCAGCTAGCTTAACCCTGAAATAACCATGTAGAAATTGTATTAATTAAATCACTGCTTGGCCCATTAGCTCTAGCTTCTTATTGGCTAAATATCACATCATGATTTAACCCATTTCTATTAATCTGTATATTGCCACATGGCAGTGACTTACCAGGGAAGACTCATTACTTCTGTCTCTGGTGACTTCTCTCTACCTGCTTTCTTCCTCACAAAATTTAGTTCTTTCTTCCCCATCTACCTAAGTTATGCCCTATCAACTAGGCCAAGGCAGTTTCTTTATTCATTAACCAATGAAAGCAACACACAAACAGAAGGGCCTCCATCTGCAGATCTGGGTACCCTGTTTCCTTAAAAGACAAGCCTGACCCAATCCCCCCTTTTGCCAAGGCAAGCAGATCTTCATCTTCTTCAAGCCTGCAGGTGCTCTCTCTCTTCTTGCACATCTTCTGTTGGCTGCTCTCTCTCTCTCTCTTTCTCTCTCTCTCTCCCTCACTCTCACTCTCCCCACCCCCTCCCTCTCCCTCTCTCCCTTCTCCATTCCTTCCACAGCACACTAAACTCGATACCCAAACTCTCTCTGAATGGCATACCTGTCTGTCACCTGCAATGGTCTCCCACCCTCTTAGGACCCACCAAGGCTGCTCCTCATATCCTGATGCCAAGCCTCAGGAAATTGTTGTCCTGCTTGTGATACCTGCCATGGCCTCTGGGTCAATGCTACCATGGTCTCCCAGCCACCACTGCTCTGCTTGGGACCCCCATCATTTTTTTTAATATCACGTATGTTTCTAATTCATGAGCAAATAATTTTTGTCAATATTTTATAGTTTGTCATGTAAAAATCTTTCACTTTTTGACAAAATAGTGTCATGGCAATTTATTCTTTTTGTTGATATTGTAATTGAGAAGATAAGAGGGTTTTGTTGCTATGTTTTCTTTCCACATGTTTAAATGGTTTATTGGAATACTGGTGAACTTCTATGTTGATTTTGTGTTCTGCAACTTTACTCAATATACTTCATTAATTTTTTTCATTTTGTTCATTATTTATTTATTTATTAAAAATGTCCACCTCTTCCACTTCTCCCATTTCCCTCCCACTCCCCTCCCCCTCCCCCTCCTTCTCCATTCCTAAGAGAATTCAGGGTGCCCTCCCCCCTCCATCCAGGTCTAGGAAGGTGAGCATCCAAATAGACTAGGCTCCCAAAAAGCCAGTACATGCAGTAGAATAAAAACCCAGTGCCATTATCATTGGCTTCTCAGTNAGGTGAGCATCCAAATAGACTAGGCTCCCAAAAAGCCAGTACATGCAGTAGAATAAAAACCCAGTGCCATTATCATTGGCTTCTCAGTCAGCCTCCATTGTCAGCCACATTTAAAGAGTCCAGTTTGATCACATGCTCATTAAGTCCCAGTCCAGCTTACCTTGGTGAGCTCCCATTAGATCAGTCACACCGTCTCAATGGGTGGACGCACCCATCGTGGACCTGACTTCCTTGCTCATGTTCTCCCTCCTTCTGCTCTTCATCTGGACCTTTGGAGCTCAGTCCAGTGCTCCAATGTGGGTCTCCTTCATTAATTTTAAAACTCGTAGTTTGAGGAAGGATTTAGGCATTTCATTTTCCAATATGGATCTATTTTATTTCTCATATTTTTGGATGCTTCAATATTCTTAGATGTTTGTCTTCTATCACAAGATAGTGGGCTTAATAGGAGCTAAACTCTGGAGAAAACTAGCCTTCACACAGCAACTGACAATTGTAAGTAACTCCTTGGCTAAGAACGGACTCCCTCAACCCCCTTACTAGGGTATGTTCTTAGGTATGTTTGATAGGTTTTGTGTGTATATTGTCACAACCATCTTGAGTTCACATATGCAGCTTTTCTGGTGTGTCAAAAATACAGTTTCTTTGCTGTCATATAGTACTCTGGGCTCTTTCACTTTTTCTACCTCCCCTTTAACAATTATCTCTGATCATCTGGAGAGTACTTTGTGGTATATCAGTGAGGTGAATAAATGAACATGCACTTGAATAGATAGGGAAGATGGTGCATGTGGAACGAGCTAAGGCACGAGGAGTAAATATGATCAAAACATGTAGTATAAAATCCCCCCAAAAGCTATCAACCAAATAAACAAAAGTAATATCTTATAAAGAATAGATGAGTTAAAACGTGTTGCATACATCATGTGATATGTTCAGAAAAGCTCATTAGCAAACTTTGTACTAGACATCATTGTGCAGAAAACAGTTTAGAATATTTTCAAGGTCTTAAAAAATAACCATATTCATGTAAATGGGTTTATAGCACAAAGAATATTTAGAAATTTAATTTTGTTCTTAGAAGTATTTTAATGAGAATATAGTATAATTAGCAATCATAGTTTTAAAGATTTTTATCCTTAGGAAATAGTGAAAAGCATTACTTTGTTTACAGTAACTAACTATGCAAATTGGTGTATCTCTGGAGAGTCAAGGTTCTGATGCTTTAATTAGTGCTTTGATTACTTGGAAGGCAATTTGCCTACATCGGTAAATAGAATATGTAAGTGGCAACTAGGTTTATAGAATTAGGGAAGTTGCTTACTTGGGTAAAAGTAGAGACCATGGACACTAAAAAGTGAAGATTCTGAGAAAATTTCTACGGTTTTAATTTTGTATAAAATGTTTAACAATTAAATCTGATGACTTAGTATTTTATAAGAAAAAGTATCTGTATTGTCTTCACTAAGAATCGACTTTGGTACCAAAAGCAGATATTGAGGGACATAAACTTAATTTTATACCTGATGGTCCAAATACTTCATAACTATTAAAAAAATTGTAAATTGTACTTAATCAAATTTAAAATTATAGCAAATTGACTGTAGTAATTGTGTCTTTGTTTTCTTATAACATGTAAACAATGCATTAAAAGTCTTCTCCTTTATCGGAAATTTTTGAAATTCAGTTCAGCTACAAGTTTACAGCGGTGGTAATTCTTCTATCAGTTCAATATCAAGGGTGTACTTAAAATAAATCTGTATAATACAGCAGTAATTACATTTTTAATATCTATTACAGATTTAAATGTTAAATAAATATTAATATATATTTTAATATTTTTTGTGTTTATATGTGCATTGTGCTCATGCACACATGTGCATGTGTAAATATATGTGAGCCACTGCATGCACATAGAGGTCAGTGGACAACTTTGTTGGGAAAATGTGTTTTCTTCTAACATTTGGGTTCCAGAAATCAAACCAAGTACTCAGGTTTGATGCCACACACTTTCACCTTCTGAACCATCTATATTTATAAAAATATTGTCCTATTTATAAAATCATGTTGTATTTACAAAATGTATTTTAATGAAAAATCTAGATCTCTGAGTGTCTATGTAGTAAAAAAGTGCCTATATATAACACAAAAAGGAGGTCCAAGGTTTTCCATGAAAAGTCTAGATCTCTCGGTGTCTATATAGAAAAACAGTGCTTACACAGAAGACAGGAAGACGGCCCTCTCAACTCTGAACTCATACTTCATACATTGATGTCACCGTTCATTTCCAGCTGCCCAGACTTTAAAAAAAACACATAGAAACCATATTATTTGCAATACTGTTGAGTCAATAGCTTAACTATATTGCTAGCTAGGTCTTATATCTAGAATAAACCAGTTTTTTAAAATTTATTTTTTACCATAAGGCTTGTGGTCTTCCAAAAAGATCCTAGGTCCCACCTTGCATCTTTCCCCTCTCATGGCTACATGGCATATCTCTGACTCTGCTTACTCTCTATATATATTTCTTTGCCAGCCTGGCTATATTCTGCTAAGCCATTAGCTGAAAACAATTTCTTTATTAGACAATAAAAGCAATATATATACAGAAGGACTTCCCACAACATTTCCATTTCCCCTTTTCTGTTTAAATAAAAACTAATGTTTTAACTTTAGCATAGTAAATTACATATAACATTCCAGCTGTCAAGTGAGAATTCCAGTTACAGCATTTATACCTACTTTATCTTTCATTAGAACTAAAGAAAAGTATAATTATAACTATCTATTCTTCCACTCCATCAAAGACACCAGAATATATTACCTAAGTAAACAGGATATGTATTATAAACAACTTCCAAAACTCTAGAACTAACAAAGATATCGTGTTGGCTAGAAGTTCACCCAAATTTCTTCTGTAGCATTTGCTAATCCAATCTTCAGCCTACAGAACCATAGTATCCAGCAGACTTCTCCATGAAGAAGGAAATTTCAAAGACACATCCACCTATATTGGCAGTTTGCCAGTCACTTTCTTCTGCGTCCTACAGAATGTTTGCCAGACTCCTTCTTGAAGCAGAAACTCTGAAGAAACATTGTTGTGATCCAGCTGCCCTCACTCCCCCTGACTGACAGAGGAACTTCCTTGTGGTCTGTAATTGACAAGGATGTTTGTGKTCTTTCTGGCCRGTGGGTCTCCACAGAAGGAGTAGAGGTATAAAAGGTTGCTGGGGAAAATAAAGGTTGCTGTTCTTCCACATAAAAAGAAACTTCCGTGTGTCAATCCTGGCACCCTTCCAGTCTTGGCTATCCAGGCTGCACTGGCTGCAGCAAGTGGAAATCCCACCGAGATCTGGAAAGTGTGGATATGTGAATGGGGTAGGTCCAGCCGCCAGCTAAATTGAGGAGTGTACTGGGGAAAGTTAAGTGTTTTTGCTTTTCAACCCCAGATATAACTCTGAGGGACATCCTCCAAAAGATAAGCAAGTATAAAGAGACAGGAAGGTGAATTGAAAGGCCTCAAAAAAAGACTGAAATTCTTAAAGCAACAAGGCATGGAAGTAACAAGGAAGACAGCCAAAGATTTTGTACAGGAGGGGGTTTAAATGTTCCAGACTGGGAACAAGCCAAGTCAGATTAAAAGGAGTATGTGTTTCTTCATCCCCAGAGATGCTCTTAAGAGGGTTGCACTCTGGAAGATTGGGCAGTAGGGAAGTAATAAAGAGGAGGCAGGAGGGTGAATTGAAGGCCCCAGAAAGATAGAATGTGTACAGATGTATGTCACTGTATTGATTGTATTGTCTTCTGTGTTCTGAACTGGAGAAAGACCTTTGATTCTGGAAACTGCTAAGAAAGGTACTTTGACTTTAAAATGTGGGCCTAAGGATTTTATGGTTTGGAAAAGAGTTTCTGCTTTTGTCTCCACAGAGGATGAGAACCTGTGGATTCATTGCAAATTTATGTGGTTTGAATCACCTAGACCCCCTGAAATGTTGATATAAAATACCCCCAACAGTGCAGCACCCCAGCTCAGCAGGAAGTAGCCAGACAGGTGGACAATGCCCAAATTCCCTAAAAGATTGTTAAAGTGGGGCCCCTTCAACGGTTCCAGAGCAGGAACAGTGAGCCTGCTTCCCTGAATTTTGCTTCACTTCATGCAGCAGTTTGGATCCACAGTGAGTGCGTCTGGGGCCAGAAGGCAGCTGGAGCAGAGCTTTGCCACCACAGGTATTGTTGCCAGACTTGATCTCTCATAGACTGTGCAGATGGCTGAGACTGTCAACCAGCTTGCTGAAAAGAGTAAGCAATTCTTTGGACATATTCAAATGGGCATATTGACCTTGAACCAGCAATTAGCTCTGGTTCAGGAGCAAGTGGACTATCTTTGGACTTTTCAACAGTTAATCATGCTATGTGGGTTACTCATGGCCTGTATTGCATGCTTCTACTACTGTTATGGAACTCAACGGTCATATGAGAGGGGTTTGGAATACTGCTTTTGCTAATTTTACCACCCAGTTAGTGCATCCTAGATGGTTGCAGAGCTGGTCTGGCTCCTTGGCACTGTCAGTCCTGCAGGTACTTAGTTTAGGTCTATGTGTCTGGGTAGCCACGGACTGGCAATACTTTGGGGGCAGGATGCTACCTAAGACGGAATATTAGAGGGTTATTCCCCATGACAGCCAAGGTATTATAAAGTAAAATGGGGGAGGGGGGTTGTTGTGATCCAGCTGCTCTCACTCCCCCTGACTGACAGAGGAACTTCCTTGTGGTCTGTAATTGACAAGGATGTTTGTGGTCTTTCTGGCCGGTGGGTCTCCACAGAAGGAGTAGAGGTATAAAAGGTTGCTGGCAAAATATAGGTTGCTGTTCTTCCACCTGAAAAGAAGCCTCCATGTGTCAATCTTGGTACCACCTGCGAGTCTTGACTATCCAGGCTGTGCTGGCTGCAGCAAAACATCTCACATTTAGGCAAGTTCAGCAGTCAATTTTCTCTGGGTCCTACCTGTCCAGTTCATACAGCATAACATCAAGCACTCAACGCAAGAGCAGTTTCTTGCCCAAATGGCTAGCAAACTCCTTAGGGAAATTCTTCAATGTCCATCATCCTCTTGAAGTAATTGATGCTGCCAAGGAGCAGGTGTATCTCATGTCATGAAAACTCTCAAGTTATTAAAACATTTTAAATGTCATAATCTGAAGGTCTCTGAAAATTTTGAAGAATACCTGCATAAGTGAAAAAAATCTCTATATAGCTAGAACCTAACTAGCATGACTAGAAGCTTGACTACTGTATATTATTATTTATTAACCTATAGTTTTAATTAAACATTACATTTTTAAATGAGCTGGACAAACACAGTACCTTAATCAAAAGCAAAAATATACATATAACAAAATGGACCTTAGTTTTTTATCGATTAACCAAGATCCATACCTATGCAAAGCTCTATAGCACATTCCCCTTTAAATGCAAACAAACATTTAGAAGCAATCATTTAAGGAATTTGATCATAGTTCTCTTCAAATTGCTCCTGTTTTTTGTTGGGCTAAGTAATTTTTGGGGGTGTTCATGGTGACCTTTTGGGGACCTTGGTCCATCAAACCACATTAGTCTGGGAGGAATCCATAGGTTTTCATCTTCTGTGAAAACAAAAGAACCTCTTTTCCAAACCAACAAATCCATACATCCAAATTTTGAAGCCAAAGTACCTTTAAAATACGTATGTTGCTTTAGCTTAGCAGCCCAGAAAATGAAATGTCACTCTATACTTAGCCCCAGCCAAAATATTCAAAGAAAACACAACAATTTACACAATCTAGAGTGTCTGTCTATATTCCATCTTTAAATGGCTTAATTTTCTTTACTCCTTTAATCTATGACTGTTTGTACACTTTTATATTATTTTAATGCCTGTTAAAAGACTTTAATTTTTTATAACTCTCTATATTCTTTCTTTTCTCTCCCAAGCCTGCATATATTTTTCCAACACTGTGACCCATTAAATGTCTTTTCCATCTGAATTTCTCTTTATTGAGTGCATATCTTTAACTATTTTTTGACTAGGCATTTTTTTTAATGGTAAGCAGGCATGGCTAGGACCAACTTGGCCTTGCCTGTTTGCTCCACCCAGTCCGACATGGCAGAGGAATGTTCTCTGCCTCTGACCTGCCTGGTGGGAGCTGTGCTCACCACCTCAACTCTGGGAGCATCATGCAGCATATAGACACTTTTTATCTGAGTAAAAGGTAAATCAGCCATGCAGTGCACTGCAAGGCCTTGAAATATCTCTGTGTATGGCAATGAGAATCCACCATGCCCTCCTACCTGTGCACTCCTAGCAGATCAAATCCTGACATTTGCCCAGGTGGGGGCTGCTGAGCCATAGGCAGGGTCTTAGTTACTTTCCTCCTTACCCCGTGTGTGCACACAAGCATCCAGACATTAAGTGTGTGGCGGGCCTTAGCCCTAAACAATTCACACCACATTGACATGCCATTCTGTTGGTGGAGGTTTCTGTCCTGTCTGACCCCAGGAAGTCCCACACCAATCTCCTTGACTTGGGGTTTCTTACCTAGGAAATTTAAAGTGAATGCTTTTTTGTGTGTGATTTTTTTAGAGGGTAATACATGCCTCTAATCCCAAAATAAAACAGCCAGAGACCAAAGGATTTTCATCTCAAGACCAACCTTGGATATAAGACAGTCCTCATTATATGATGAAAATAAGTTTCAAACTATCCACCTTTCATTAAAATTTTACTAGATTACATCAACTAATTCTATGCTATTTTGTAATGCTTGCCTAAACAGACTGAGATAAGTATGATCCTTCCAAGTTTATGGAAAATTTGTCAAAAATATAGCAAACAATCATATAAAATGTATTTTAAGTTTTATTGAATGATAGAATAATATATATTTATATAATTTCTTTAAATGAAATGTATTTCTAATTGAAGAGCTGAAATAACTTATGAATTCCTTAGATCATGTTTTATTATTCATTTATATTTTTTTCATTAGAGGCATTCCTTCCATTAACTTGTAACCAATCATTTTTGTACATTACTTTTTTTCTATTTATATTTTTCATTGTTGCAAAACTTAACAATTTACAGAGTTTGGCTAAACGAAACTGGACGTAACCTGAATACGATCCTATGTTCCTCATCTAAAATGTGTCCTGATACAGCTTAAGCAGTTCTGTGAACCACAGCCACCATGCTGCTACACTTTGCACTAAATTGTAACTTTTAGAGGGAGAAAATCTTTTGTGGCTATGCCTATTATATCTAGATTTGAACATAACAGTAAATTTATAGAAACAGAATAATTAGTATAAAGGCACATTTTTATGTGTTCGTGAATGGTTCCATTCCAACTTTTTTTTTTATTTTGAAGGTATCTCCAAAAACAGTTTGCCAATCAAACAGAAATGTTCAAATCCTTGATTTTCCTGCTTTATTCTGATTTCTTTTTAATATCTTGATTTTATCCTCAATTCATGTCTGTTTTCTACAGATAGAGATTTATTTCATGGATAAGATGTAAATACTAGGGGCAGATAAATTTTGAATGACCCTGAGGTCTTGTCGCTGAATATCTATGAATATCGCAATACACAATATTTGAAGAAGCAGGCACATATGATTCTCTCTCTCATCTGTCTCTTCCCCCACCTCTTTTTTCTTTCTTTATGTGTATATACATATTCACATTTGTGAAACTGTGAGTGTGTGTGCATGTGGCAGCTGCAGTGAGATCTTAAGCATCATTCCTTAGGAGTCATACATCTTACTTTTCTGTAAACTTGTATTATTTTATTATTTAGTTCAACACCTTCATACATGTATATTATACTTTCTTGTTACTCTTCTTCACTCTTATCTTTCTCCCATCTCTAACAATAACCTCTCCTCTCTACCAGTTGCAAGGCTTTTGATTTTGTTTTGGAACCAACTAAGTGTAACCAGGAATGTCAGTGTAGCCATTAGGTTGGAATGATTGGAGTCTGGTGGGGTCACTGGTAACTTCACAACTGAAAGAAATCACTAACCAACCCTCTTGCTGAGTCAGTTTATAGGAAACACTACAGCTATGGTTGTAATGGCTATGTTTTCCCCATAGAAGGATTTTGAAGCCCTGCTTCCTGTTGTCTGGCTCCTAATTTTTTTTCACTAAAGGAAAAAGCTTTATGTCTTACTTAGAACCTGGGTTCTCTTACTTTACTTATTCTCAGCATCTTGGGCAACTATGAATATACATTCAACACCATTCACTGAGAAGAGAGACTTTATTGATTAAGGCTATGTGTATCATTTGTTTATTAGTAGAAATAGGATTTTACAAGGTGGTTACATGCATAGTTAATTTAGTTATGAACTAGTTCCTCTCACATTGTTACTTTCAAGAGAGCACCTGCCACTGATATCTGGGATTTATTGATTAGGATAGGCCAGCAAGACCCAGACTTTGCCTATTTTGCATCCAAGTACTGAGATTACAAGTAGATGGCATCACATCTTTCTTTTTACATTCAACATTAAAGATCAAACTTTGTTTTTCATGCTCATTCATTAAATACTTTAAAATTAAACTATCTTGCCAGTCCCCAGAATTAATATTATATGTGTATAGGTATATGCACACTTGTGCACATGTTCACTTGCACTCTAAACAAAACTTTTTAACTTACAACTTCCTGTGGAATGGATGAACTCCTGTGTAAATACAAATTCATGACATGAGCATGTCCATTTAAAAAATATCAGTGCCTCAGACCTATGGAAATATCATAGCCTTTCACAGGACAGGCTCAGGAGGTGGAAAAACCTTCCCCTGATCAGAGTACAGATGTTCCAGTGTGTCCATAAAGCATCAATCACTGCTTCATATTCCATGATGGCTGCAGCCTGAGACTATTTCCTTACAGAGACCACTTACTATATTAACATATTAACAAAGCACCCTCTTTGTTCAGATGTATGTAATAAAAATATGCTTCTGGGTTTCTGGTGTGTCTCCATCAGAGTACATGACCCACTGGATTCTAGATTTTTGAATCTGTTATTTCTTCATTTCTTCTTGTCCCAGTTGGATCAAGCCTCCAAAATGTGAAGGCCACAGTACCATTTGCTGGCAATAAAGATGGTTCATTAGTAAGCTGTATCAAGCAGATGGTCCTCTAAAGCTAAGCAGTAGGAGTGAAGTTTACAACAATCTTAGCAATTTACCACAAAAAAGAATTTAGAAGAGTGTCTGGTGTCTCAATCAGATATTGAATTTCTATTTTCAGTGACATACAGCTACCTTCAAAGACACAGTTTACAGATACAGTCCTCTACAAGCCTGGTTGTAATTGGACACCAACTACAAATTTGCAGCTCTGGGCCATGCCTATTTTTTCACACAGTACCTATGAATTATGAGTTCCTACTATACCCTCAAATATTTTTTTTTAGAATGACACCAAAAATACTAAAAGTCTGCAAATCAGCCAAAAGATGAGACACTCAAGAAAAAGTCTAGGCATGATTCTAGGTTGAACTTCTTGGGATTCTCAGTTTATCTTTCCTGGCACATATGAATGAGACAGTTTGCTAAGTCTTACCAAGGATGTATATTAAAAGTTCTTTTTGCAAGAATTTTACTGAATAAGTATTTACAATTCAACGAACCATTATTTAACTCAGCTCCTTCCTTAGCTCATCATTTCTTTCTTTCTTTTCTTTTTTTTACAGTTTGGATTTATTTTATTTTTCATTTTGAGATTATAATATAACATCACTGTCCTTTCCTCCCTCCAAGCCCTCCCACATACTGCTTCTTGCTCTCTTTAAAATTTGAAACCTTTTTCATTAATTGTTATTGCATGCATATATATATATATATACACAAGTATATTCCTAAATATTACTTGATCATTCTGTATAGTGTTATTTGTATATTTTTATTAGAAGAAGTGATAATAAGAGAAGAATTTAAATTTCTTCTATGTAGCCTTTTAATTTTTTAAATGAACTTTTATCTTACTGAGGTCTTTGATCAAATTGAGCTCATCATTTCTTTGATGCTTGGCTGAATATAATAAGCCCCATCCGTTTCTTTCCCTCTGGGTGGGTAGCCTGCACTGTGAGGTTGCTCATAACCCTAAACTACCAGATGTGGTTTTAAGACCCATAAAGGTAGTTCTGCCACTTCAAAAATCCCAACAGTTTATGGCTTACCCCCTAGGAACTGAATATAAACCCAGCCAAGCTCTTCATTATGCAATAACTTGTAACATTGTTTTTGTTGTCGGGCTGAAAAACCTAACAGGTGCAATTTAAGGAATAAAGTATTTGATTTGGCTCATGGTTTTTTCCTTTGCTATTTTCCCTTCTCTCTTTCTTTCTCTTTTTCTTTTCTTTCTTACTTCCCATTTTTTTTGAGAAAGGGTTGAGCTTCAACTCGCAGAGATCCCCCTGTCTCTGCCTTTTGAGTGCTAAGACTAAAGGCATGAGCTACCATTACCTAACTTGGCTCGTAGTTCTAGACGTTTCAGCCCATCATGAGGAGTGTTATGAAGTACAACAGTTTACCTTTTCATGACTAGGAAAAGAGAAAGATCCATATGAGCAGGCTTATTTCCCATTCATTCCATTGGTCTCCTAATTTTTGAGTGTTTCTACTTATAGACAGAGCTGATCCTTAGTTAGTTGTCTTAGGAAACACTCTCATGGTTATATGTAGAACATACCCTCCATTTGTTTCATTTTTACTCAGTTCAGTCATGTTGATACTTAGGCATCGCCATCACTTATGCATTCTTCTCTCTGTCTTTATGTGACAGAATTAACAACTTTTCCTATTTTTCAAGTACAATGGGAAATAAAAACATCATCAAAAATAAATTAAAAACACAAACAATGGTGTTAAAATAATAAAATATATTTAAAAATTAATTTGATGAACTAGGTAAAATTTAACTTTCAAAGCTTGGGTTGTTTTTTTTTTTTTACTAAGAATCCTGTCATCATAACTCATAAAGCCATTTTATACTAAAGTTTAGATTTCCCATTGTTTCTGTTTTAATTACACATACTATGTTTTATTTACATGTAATTGATTTCTATGTGCAAATAGAAATTTAATTCTCAAATTTGAAAATAGTAGCAGTTAATGCTTTTGCTTATATATAAGTTACTCACCAACTCTTGCTCATGTTTATCATAGGTTGACCTTTGTGTGGAAACTGCTTGAAGACAGAACATTGAAACTTGGTATTTAGCAGCAGAAGAGGACACTTGGTGCCTCATCAGTGGACAAAGATCTAAATAAAATCTGCAGAGGACACCTTCCTCTACAACCCTTCTATGCCCCACTTTTTTGGTTGCACATCTCTTGAGAGAGAAGTTGATACCTTAACGATCAGAGGAAACTTAAATAATCAATTTTTTTTTAGACATGGTTTCTTTGACGCTTTGGAGTCTGTCCTGGAACTAGCTCTTGCAGACCACGCAAGCCTTGAAATCACAGAGATTCATCTGCCTCTGTCTCCTGGGTGCTAGGATTAAAGGCGTGCGCCACCAAGCCAGGAACCTCTAGTACCGGAGTTTCCGATGGTTGTGAGGTATTGTGCAGGGACTGGGAATTGAACTGGTCCTCTGGAAGAAGAACCAGTGCTTCTAACCACTGAACAATCTCTCCCACCCCCAAATTTCTCTACTTAATGCTAATGTAAAATTATTTTGCTCTCCCAACAAATTTGAATAAATCATATCAAAACACTGTGGAAATCAAAATCATATCCACCCAGTATTCAGGGTTAGCTATTTTTCTGAGTAAACAGTCTTCATGTGAGTAATGAAAATTGTTTATAACCTTTTTCATGCTCTAAGCAATTCATTTTAGGCAGGTATTCCCAAAACAGTAACGTACAAGATCAATGAGCATACATTGTAACTCAGAATATGAGTAAAAGAATAATTGATCTTTAAAGGTCATTCCTAAATGATTGAAACAAAAAAACTGAATGGATATGTGCTTGATTTGCTATAGTTAATATTTATTAAATTATTAAGATATGTCTTTCATAATCTGCTAAATTGTGTCCTATTCCTGAAATTAACAATACTCTTTATTTTTATGGCATGATATCCCTCTATTGATAAAGTCAAGCTTAAAAGTAAAGAATATATTAGGATCAGAATTTCCTGTTTCCCATAGGTAAGTTATACTATGTATACAAAAAACAAAACCACAACTCATGTATATTGTATCCTGTTAGGAACAGGAAATACTAAGAAAATACTTTCCTTCCTTTCATAGGTTTTTGTCTGATGTATCATAAAAATTTCAATTAGCATAAAAGAGGAAAATATACTAAATATGGTTCTTATGTGACATGATATACTTCATTATAAAATGCCCCCCCCTCAATTCGGTCAAGCTGTGTACATATGCATTATATCTAGAGAAGCAAGACTAGATAAAAAGTAATTGAGAGAAGATTAGTAAAGGCTTAAGAGATTATTAATATTTATAGTCAATGTGACAGGATAATAGAGTCATGTAGAAGACAGGCCTCTGGGCATCGTTGTGAGGAATTATCCTGATGAAGTTGGTTGGGGTTTGAAAATGTCTTGGGCTAGTCATTGACTTAAATAGAGAGGGCAAGGCTGTCTGAGGGCAAACATTCACCACTCTTTACTTCCTGACCACAGATTCAATGTGACCAGCTGCTTCAAGTTTCTGCTACAACACGAAGGACAGAATCCTCAAATTGTGAATCATTGTAGACTCTTCCTCCCCTAAGTGCTTTTGCCATGACTACTCAAAAAGTAATTCAAACAATCAGCTATTCAGACGAATGTCTCTCCCAACAGAACTCCTTCTAAGGCTGTTCTTCATCTCCCCTTTTCTCTCTAGAAGACAGTCTAAATATTTTTTCTCTTTGAATTGTCTGGAATTCTATATTTTAATAGAACCTTTATATAAATAACTATGATATCACTGCTAATGATGTCTTTGGATTTCCAAATACCAAATCACTGATGACAATAACATTCTCCTTTTCAGTCTTTAGTTCTATATATCAGATAAAATAAAAACTGTACATTTTAATGAAACTTACAAACTGACATGAAGGTTTAAATTAATTCAGAGACAAATGGAAAATAAATTTTAAGGCAATCATGCAAGCAACATATTGTTCTTGTGACTAAGAATATATATATATATATATTATTCCTGGTCCAAATTTGATCATGTACAAAGGAACATTACAGCATGCTTTTATCTAGAAGAATATGAGAATATTCTATAGTTAAAAACAGAACAGAAGAAAATTGCAAATCATTGCATTTGTCAAACACAGTGGAAACATCAGGAAGGCTGTAGAAGAATTTGAAAATTTCTTCTCAGGTTTCAAGTGTGTCAACACTATCTTGGCTACTGGGCTAAGAGTATATACAGAAGTTTGATTTGGTTACCAGAATATTAAGTCAGGTATAGAAGTTGGTAATGAATTAATCTTAATAGAGACTAAGATTAAGAAAGGGTTATTTTGCTTCTCAATCAAGTACATATTGTCTCTCCACAACCACGATTCTAGCACATCTTTGGGACAGACCTGTCCTTTTCATAGAAATTTATTTTATATGCTGCTCCACAGAAAAAATAAATAAAAAGAATTTTCACACTGGAAAATGAAGACATCACTGGGCACAAAAATTTGCTTTCCTGTTCATCTTCTTTTCATGCTCTAAAAACTATTACAATTTGAGAACATACCCTTCTATCTTCTTCAGAATTGGTGCCCAATTCTTTTCTATCAATTCTTCCTATCTACCACATATTACCTTTTTATTTTCAGATAACTTGAACTTAAAATTTGGTATTATGTGTCTTTGAGTGTTTGAACACTTTTTTAAAGGGCAAGAACATTTCTTAAATAGTTAACATATGGCCAACTTTAAGTCAAGACAGAAGAATTTTTGTGAGATTAAATGGCCTTTAAAGGGAAAATTGTCAGAGAATGGACAGAAAGATTTACCTAATTTGTTTTTCTCATGTTTTGATGCATGTCCTGAATGCCATCAAATTAATTTAGTCCCAAGCCTGTTAACTACTGAAGTACTTCAGTTCTCCATAGGCAGTTACTGAGACTATATAATTTAAATAAATAAATAAATAAATAGATATGATAGAACTAGTAGTGCAAATACTCATAGATGCTAGAAAACATTGCATGTATTAATAAACATTAGAATATGCTGCAAAAAAACTGTAATTTTGAAATATTAGTTACTATTAGCAAAAAACCACTGAGGATCAGGAAACATAGATATAACATTTTAAAAAGGATACAGGTTTTTATTTCATATAGGAAATTCACTTTTTATTAACTCAATTTTCAGCTGTAGAAATGCCATTTCCCCAGTGCTTTCTAGTTGTATCAACTCATAGGCACCAACTTAAGTCTAGATAACAAATTTTAACCACAGCAATTAGCACCATACATTAACTTTCCACGTTTATATATCTAGTCCCCATTCCTAGAATTCTAAAATCTATTCTCATTTACCCTAATATATAACATGTCACTTAATTATTCACCCCTGGATACAATTTTGTTTTGTTTTATTAAGAACAATTTAATAATATCTCTGTTTCTCTCCTACTAATCTGTTTTTGGCTAGTTCAATGCACATTTTTCATTCTTATAAACTTAAAAAAAAGTGAAGAAAGTTATTTTCTTCCCCTATTTTGTATATATGTATACATCATTTTTCATATTAAGTTATGCTACTTTCAAAATATGATTCCTAATTTTATTTTTATTTGAAAATTGAAACATGAATTATGACAGAATTAGATAATACCAAGCATGTAATAAAATAATAAACAGACTTTGTTTTGATCCCTGCTGTGAGCAAGGATTTGGGGAATTGCTGTGGGACAATGGTCTGTATCCTGGAATTTTATTTTAAATAAAAGCTGATTGTCCAGTAGCTAGGCAGGAAGTATAGGTGGGGTGGCCAGGCAGGAAGTAGAGGCAGGGCAATGAGAACAGGAGAATTATGGAAAGAGGACACAGTTGTGACCCAGCTACAGAAGAAGCAAGATGTGACTGCCCCGCCAAAAAAGGTATTGAGCCACGTGGCTAAGATAGACTGGAATAATGGGCTAATATAAGTTATAAGAGTTAATAAGAAGCCTGAACTAATGGGCCAATCAGTTTATAATTGATATAGACCTCTGTGTGCATTCTTTAGGACTTAATGACTGCAAGAATCAGGCAGGACAGAAAACCCTCGGTCTACAGGGAATTTATTGCATAAGCTCTGAACATAGTCAAGGTAATATTTCTCTACTGGAAATATTCCTTAAGCATCATGTAGACCAAACATCTTCCTTGAAACACCATAAATATTTCCTGATAATGAAATTTGTCCTTTTATATAAAAAAATCACAACCACTGAAACACAAAGAATGTGTTTCTAAATTTGTTTCGTGATAATTATAAATTGAAAGGCTAGCAATATCTCCTTTTATTGGAGCCTATCCTAGAACTAGCTCCTGTAGATCAAGCTGGGCTTGTACTCATAGAGATTTGCCTGCCTCTGCCTCCCAGTGCTGCAATTAAAGGTATGCGCCGCCACTACCTAGTATATCTCATGTTTTTATACATAATGACAACTATAATAGCTCTCTGTGATAGGCAGATAAGATTCAATTATTCTAGGTTTTAAAGCTTAAATTTGTAGGTGGAGACTGCTCATTCATTTCCTGGCTGCCCAGACACTAATAATCACAGAGAAACTATATTAATTTATCGCTGTTTGGCCAATAGTGTATGCATATTTCTAGATAACTTTTACATCTTAAATTAACTCATTTCTATTACTCTGTGAATCACCATGAGTTTGTGGCCTACTGGTACATTTTGGATTGGCAGCTGGTGGCTGCCATCTTTCTCCTTTGGCAACTACACGGCATATCTTTAACTCTGTCTACTTTCTCTCTGTATTTCTGTTTGTATTTCTCACCTTGCTTATCTCTACTAAGCCACTGGCTAAAACAGCTTCTTTAATAAAAAGCAGTAATAATACTTACTCACAGCATATAGAAAGGAATCCCACATCATAAATTGTTTTTGTTTTTCTATTTTTAGTTAAGAACATTTTTCATAAAATGTATTCTAATCTTGGCTCTCCTCCCCCACTCTTCCTAAATCCTTCCCAGTTCCCCAACCACCCAACTCCATGCATTTTTTTCTGTGTCTTTAGAAGGCAAAAACAAGCAAGGAAACAAACAAAAACAAAAGTAGGAAAACAAACCAAAAGAATGAATTAAAAACAAATGAAAAGCTCAGAATTAAGAAAAGAAAAAGAATAATAGGAAGCTGTGATTTTCATTAGAAATAAAATAGCTTTCAAAATTAGCTCTCATCCTTTTAATGAATGAATATGCATTAGGAATAAATACTGACGTTCTCACTCTTCCAAGATTGCATCTAAATGTTTAAAGTTAATAGACGTTTATATACACAAATAATAACAAATGTGTGTATGCTGAAATTCAATAAAATAAAGGGAAAAATGAAAGAAGACAGAGGAGGAAAGAGTATTTACCTGATAAGAGTTGCTTCCAATATAAGATTTGTGCTACTTTGACAACTGATAAGCAGGGAAAGGTTTGGGCTGGAGAGATGACAGAGTGTTAAGAGTGCCTGATGATCTTCCAGAGGATGTAAGTTGAGCCATCACCATCCAAACAGGAAAACTCACAACTTACAACTCTGGCTTTGGAGGATTCAGTGCTCTCTTCTGGCATCTGTAGTTATCTCTACCCTCACATCTCTTTAAGTACCCTCCTTTGCACCCCTACCATATTTTAAAAAAGAACTAAAATATTAGTGAATTTATCTTTACTTTTTCCAATAAGTCTAAAGATATGGGGCTATCAAGTACAAATAAAGTGGAAGCTGAATAATACAACAAATAAAAATAGGTAAAAGTTAAAAACTAGACATGATGATTTGCTAGACATGGGTCCCTTTATTCTCTGTCTCTATCTTTCTGTGTTTATCTGTCTTTGTCTCTATATCTCTCTATATATAACTCTTTCTGTTTTTATATGTCTCTGTCACTGTGTGTCTCTCTCTTTTCTCTCTCTCTGTGTCAGAAATTTTATATGCAAATATTTGGAGACATTTTGTTGAGAGAAATCAAACAAAGTTAATTTGATCAGAGAATATATATTTTAAATAAAAGTATTTAGTAATCCCATAAATGATTAAAATATGTCCTTTATTCTTTTATAGTAAAGCTAATAAATGATTAAAAATTTCACAAACCAGGAGGGACAGTCATTCTTGGGTGTTCCATTCTTACATATGACGATGGATCTGAAAATAAACAGACATTTGAAGACAAGGTATAATTTAAATGGGAAAACTAAAACAGTAAAACAGTGAGGAAAGGCCAATCCCAAAATAAAGACACATAATGATGAATTCAAGAAAATCTTCACAGATACCTACATTTAATGTCTTCAGGAGGATAAGAAAATTGGTTCTACAGACATAAGGAAGTGTGGAATTGATGTAGGAGGGTCATCTGTCTATGTGTTACTTTCATTGGTTAATAAAGAAACTGCCTTGGCCCCTTTTGATAGGCCAGC
>LOEQ01003548.1:4527-29300 GCA_001685075.1 Bramus lutescens
TAAGGGGAGAGGGGGAGAGAGAAGTGAGAAGGGGAGGATGGGGAGAGCTTGGAAATAACTCTTGTAGACCAGGCTGGCCTTGCACTCACAGAGATCTGCCAGCCTCTGCCTCCTGAGTGCAGATTAAAGGTATATGTCACCACTGCCTGGTGAGATTGCTGTTCTTTTAACTGTGTAACAGCGTGCTGCAATGTATTGCAGTTATAATACCCTTGATCACACTAAATGTTCCATGGCATTTTAAGAATATGTGTTCATGTGGTGAAGAATTCTTCTAAAGAGATGGATTGTATCCAGCTTATTGGAGATCTCAAATCCACCTGTTTCCTTAACTGATTTTCTGCCTGAAGCATAGGTACATTTATTCCTTTGGGTTATAGATAGGTGGTTGGGTAGGTAGATGAGAGAGAGAGAAACAGAGAGACGGACAGGGTCTTGCTATGTAGCCCAGTCTGGCTTCAGCGTCCAGCTACTGACATGACTAGTGTATGGCATTGTAAGCAGCAAGCACATCAGTGTTTCTAACAAAGGCTTTTAGCTGTGAGGGCGGATTAAACTGCTTGCAGTTTTATAACCTTATGTCTGCTCTAGTCTCATGCTCCATTGTTGGGCAATATGAAGGGTTGTATGTCCTGGGGAATTGACCCCATTTTCATTGTGCAGCTATAAACTTCATCTATAAAAACATTGCTAGTTTTGAGTTCTTGTGTTAATGTACTTTTTTATGTTTATCATTAGCACAGTATATTTTTCTCTTTCTACTTTTAATCTCTGTTTTCATATTTGAGAAAGTTTCTTGAAGACAATACAGAATTGGACTTTGCGTTTTCATCTGCTTTGCTTCTTTTAGTCGGTACATTTAGACCATCAAACCAAAGTAGTTATTGACATATTGGGTTAACATGTACAATTTGATTTCTGTTAGTCACACGTCATACTCCTTCTGGTTTTCCTACTTACTCTGTCCTTTCTTATACTTACTTTCTTATATTTACTTTGTCCTTCCTTATCCTTTCGATGTTTTTGTTTCTTCAGAGTTTGCATGGGTATAGTCTGACATTCTGTGGCACCTCTGTGGAAAGAAAGCATTTTTCATTTTTCTTAGCAGGATATGGTCTTCAGCATTTCTTTGGACTCTTCCTTAGAATCTTCCTTTCTTTTTGTCACCATGTGTTCTCGCATGGAGTCTGCTTCGTCTACCAGAGCTTTCATGTTCATTTGACAGTTTCTGGTTTTGAAGCCTTCGGTTCCAGCATCCCTGTCATGCTTGCCCTTTCTGACTCTCCACATTGCTTTTTTTTTTTGCCTTTCAGAGTGTTTTCTGATGTTTTCTTACAGCCAGATATGATGGGCTGGATGGAGGAGTTCCAATAAAGTAGCCACTGCTGATATGGATTGGTATGGGAAAAGAGGAAGTGCTTCTTCGTACTGAGATCAAGTGGCAGGCTTTGCTGAGCCCGGCCCCCGGACTGTGGACCAACCATTCAGTCATTTTCTTTCTCATTTGGTGGAAAAGACTGGATGAGGCTGGCTGGAATTGGTATCATTCTGCTGTAGGGCAGACACTGTAAAGTAGAAGGATTTCTGGTGTATTGCAAAGTGCACCTGCCTCTGAAAGCCAGAGGGAGAGTCTCTATTTTTCCTAGGGATTGTGATCAGTCTTCTGGAAGGCACCATCCCCGTGGTATGGGGTTCCTATGACTAGGTTCCTCTGGGATTTTTAACTGTCAGAATTATCTGCATTGAGTCATCAGCAATTCAGTGTCAGGCAGGTTCTTCTGTCCCATTGTCGTCTGCTCTGGTTAGCTGTGACTCCTTGTCTTCCTGACCTTGAGGGCAGCTCTGTGTCCTGGGTTCTCCCCTCTCCTACAAAGGAAGCCAGAAGCGGTTCATTTTAGTCTCTTCCGCTTTTTACTTCTTGTTAGAACACAGTGGTGAATTTCAAGCTCATTACATGCACAATTGGAAATCTGACCTAATAATATTTCCGTAAGTGACATTTCTTAAGATTGCGAAAGAAAAATATGCTTTTGTACAGTAAGGTAAATCAAATTTGGGAAAGACTGAGTTAAGGGGGAGAAATTCAAATCACCATTGCTTAAGACATTCTCGTGTGGTTTATTTTGCCTTTTCCTCATTTCTATAGGTCTGGAGAGAAATGCTTAAAAATGAAGGTAGTAACACACCATTTATGGTGCCTTGATCAATAGTGAACAGCATTAATACTAAAGGGATGAAAGTAGGCCAAATAGTAAGATAAGGACCACTGTTTGGTCACTATTATGTAACTCTTAAATCACTGCATACTTAACCCTCCTCCTTTTTGTGAGTTCAGAAATACTTTAAAATGATTTTATTTAAATGATCATGGTGTCCCTTTTATGAAATGCGTAGTGGGGTTCTATGGTGTTCAGGTGACAACCCTTGTCTTTGGTTCTTTACTGGGTACAGCCTCTGCGTTAAGTCAGTTTGTCAGTGTTTGATCTGCTCCTCTGTTTGTTTCTCTTTTCTTCTCATTTTCCCCCAGTTTGTTAGTCATACATGCCTTTCTTCCCAGGACCTCCAGACTGCAGCAGGAATCCTTTGACTAATGGAAGCCTAATGAAGGTCACAGCTCTTTCTGTGCAGTGTGCAGATGTTAGCATACTTGGCGCAGTCTCAATTTATGTGCTTAAATTGCCATGTCTTTTGTCCCTCACTGTATTTTTAAACTTAAGATTGTAATTTTCTACATTGACATATCCTTTTAAAATGTTTTCAATTGAAATAGAGTTACGTGATTTCCCCTCCCGCCTGCAGCAGCCTCTCCCAGTTCCTCCCCCTCGATCCCTTCCCATTACCACTCTGCTTGTGGCCAGTCTCCTCTTACCTGGTCTTTTGAATTTACGCATACATTTACATTTCTACTGCTTTTGTTCCTTCCTTCACCCAGACTTCCCATTGCCTTCTCCTCTTCAGTATTCTGTTGTGTGGTGCTAGATGTGACAAAATCTCCTACGATTTCTCTTCCTCTACATATATACATAATGATTTCATTTTCAAATAATGGTTCAAAATCTGGATTGGTAATTTATTTGCCAATTTTTTTGTTTGAAAAATTTTGTTACAATTATTTATTGTGTATGTGCACGTGGCTGCGTACATGTAGAAGTCAGAGGACAAGTTGCAAGAGTTGGGTCTCTCCTTCCACCAGTCAGTTCCCACAGATTTAGCTCAGGTTGTCAGGCTTGGTGGCAAGTGCCTTTATCCACTGAACCGCCTGACCGGTTTCCCCTTTTGAAGCTGTTACCCCATTGTTTCTGCTTCCCATGCTTTCCCTAAGGTCGGGTGAGTGCCATATTCACCCTTTATGGTACTTTGCTCTTATTTACCTCTGAGCACTCTTAAAGGTTTTGTTGTTGTTGTTTGCTGTGAGTGATTTTATGCTGTTTATAGATGTGTGCTTGTTTTGTCTTCTTTCTCATGAACACACATACAGTTCTAAATATAAACTGCTCAGTTTATATAATGCTACTTGTATGTATGTTTTCAGGACTGACCGTTTGGTGGTGGATAAACAATGGCTGTGCCCTTCCCTGGGTAAGACTATTTCTCCCACCCTCTGTATTTCTTAGTTCCCTGTAGTTCTTTGTGTAGGTTGAGGTCTCCTGGGTTTCCTCCATGCACCTTGGCACGTCTGTTGGTGTTGTCTTTGTTCAGCTTACTTTTGGGCTGTGATGTTGGTGAGACTTGATGGGTGTAGCTTCTATAGGAGTCACAGTCTCATAGCAAACTCCCTGGTCCTCTGGCTCTTATGATTTTTTTCTCCCTCTCTTCTACAATATACCCTTAGCCTTGGGTGCAAGAGTTGTTTGATGGTATTTCCACTGGCACTGGGATCCACACTCTACATTTTGATTGATTGTGGTTTTCTGTAGTGGTTCCCATCTGTTGCAAAGAGTAGTTTCCTTGATGAGGGGTGAGGAATACATTTACCTGTGGGTGTAAGGACAAAGGTCCAGAATGTAGTTAGCTAGTGATTATGCTGGTTTAGTAAAGTAATGATTGTAGGTTCTTCTCCAAGTTCCATGACTTCACTAGTCCTGGGTAATTGACCAAGCTTTCAGTTCCAGGCATCATTCCCCTCTTGTTGACTGGGTCTTATGTTGGCAGAGGCTGCTCATAAGTTCCTGGCAACCCAGACTTGAAATAACCACACAGAAACCACAACACTTCATGGCCAATGACTCTAGCGTATTCCTAGCAAGCTCTTACATCTTAAATTAACCCATTCCTGTTATTCTATATTTTACCACGAGGCTCATGGCCTACTGGCAAGGTTCCGGCTGGCATCTCATGTCTTTCTCCTCTGGCAGCTACACTGTGTCTCATTGACGTTGCCTACTTTTTCCCAGCATTCAGTTTAGTTTTCCTGCCTAGCTCTATTCTGCCCTATCATAGGCCAAAGGAGCTTCTTTATTCATTAACCAATAAAAGCAACACATATACAGAAGGACTTTCCACACCAGTCTTAAGTCCAATTAAAGAACTGTTGGTCACTTCCAAGGTGTATGTACCACTACTGCACCCTTAGGGTTATCATACCATATTGCTTTTGTTGTTGTGGTTCATTGGTGCTATTGCTGGGTAGGTCAATTGGTTGCTTCCTTCCTTTGGAAGCTTGCATGGTGCCTTCTAGTACCATGAAAGCTAATCCTCAGGGATGAAGTATTCAGATTCATTCCACTTCAGGGTGTCTCTGGACCCTAGTGTCTTCAGCAATAGCAAAACCTCCATTCTGGGAGACAGCCAAGGGCAATAACAATAGCCTGTGTGTTTTGAGAGTCTCCTGGACAACCCTGAGCTCAAAATAGTGCTATGCATTTGTTATTTGGTTTCTTTCATAAATGTTGGGATGCCTTTACCAAGTGTGATTTCTACTGTTACCCCCTTTACTCCTTTTGGGATTGCAGTTGTATGTTTGAAAGACTGTAACCTTATATATACTAGTGATTCCTTTCTAGGAACAGTTTTGTCACCAGGGAATGCCAGTCATGTCTTGAAGCACTTTTAATTGTCATAGAGTGCTACTGACATTTACTGGGACAGGACCAAGGTAGCTAATAAATATCCTCATGTGGAAAATTCGCTGGTGCAGCAAGGATGTGCCTGGACCAAGGTGTTGGAAATCCTGAGGTTGAGTGACTCTGCTGCACTCCCAACTCTGTATTTTTCCTGTATTTTGCATTACTTTGTCTCTCTAGGCTTCCTTACAGCTGCCTGCTGGTGACTCATATTCAGCCACAGATCCTCTTTCTGTCTAGTTGTTTTTCTCATCTATTGATTTCACTTTCAAGAATTTCTTATGGCTTTCCTTACATTTTGTCCATTGTATGTTTCTCTGAAAACTCAAATGTTAGTAAGAATCATTTACAGGGGCTACAATGGTTAAGGGGCTCAGTAGTTAAGGGTTTTCTGGAGGACCAGAGTTCAAGTCCCAGCATTTAAATAGTGGTTCAAAATCATCTATTATTCCAGCTTCAGGGGATCCATTACCCTCTTTTGGCCTCTATGGGCATCAGGCACATACGTGGTGCACAGACAAACATACATACGAACACTCATACACATAAAAAAATGAAATTAGAGAATTGTTCTCAGCCCCCAGGCGAAGACTCTGGTGTTTGGGGCACACTGCAGCACTGTTTCTTCTGCCTGTTTTCTTTGGGTAACAGTAACATGATGTGCAGTCTTCTAAGCCATATGGTTTTCTTGTTTGTTCTAGACACATGTAGAGATTATAGGTGTTATCTAAATACCTGTGAATACCTTCTCAGTTCTACACTTTCCTCTTGTTGGCTGCCAGCACCTGAGTACCAGCAGCCAACATTATCTCCATCCATTTAGAGGCTGTGGAAAGAAAACGCCCATCTTTAACCCCCTGGAAGTGCACCTTGCACATACATTCTGGGCTAGAACTCAAAAAAAAAAATTTTACCAGGACATTTCTTCTCTTCCCTGAGCTTGAACTTCTGTTTTGTTCCAGGTGTTCTTTCAGTGTGTCCTCAAATATTTAGTCTCACAGGGATTCTTTAAGGGACACACCATGTGATCCTAGAAAAGTAGCCTGTTGATCTCTGGTGTCCCCCACCCCATTTCAGTGTGCCTGTGACCCCTCACTGCCCTGATAGTTCTGTGGTGCCTTCAGACATATGATTGCATTTCTTCCAGGTTTTCCAGTTGTTTTCACTGAGTATACGGTGTCCATCTAGCTGACAATTGTTCATTGTTAAGCCCTATTAATAATTAACCCAAATTTATTATCGTAGAGTTTTTTTTCTCCCTCTCAAACTTGTTTATGGGTCTAGAAATATAAACTTCCGAAATTCCTTCATCGTTATCATTGAGGATTATGGGCAATAAGTCTTTCTTATAACCGATGACTTTCAAGGCCACTCTGAGTATATTCCCCAAAGCTTCGGCTCTCTGGGAGCTCCTCTTTCATCTCTGACATGCTGTTAGAGAAAGAGAAATGATCCTGTCATGTCCAAACAGTGATAAAAATCTCTTCTCTACTGTTTATTTAGCTTAAAAATCAGGATTAGGTAGTGCTTACAGATAAGACAAAAGTCCTTTTGTATCTCTGCAGTTGGTGTTGGGGATTAAATCCAGGGCCTCACTGAGAGACATGCTAGCTCCTGTTTTGGTGTTTTTCAACAGATATTTTCATGCTGTTTATATCAGTGATTTCCTTCATCACATTCAACATCAGCTGTTTTTGCAAATATGACACTCAAAATATTGTAAAATAACGTGTGTATATGTGGCATATATGTATGTATGTGACGTATTTTCTTTACTTTTTCCCTTGGCATGCATCGATACATTGACGTTAAAACAGAAACCTGGGATCATAGCACCTGGCAGGAAAAATAGTTAATTAAAACGAACGGAAATTAAGTACAAAGTTATGTAAAATCCAGGACCATTGGGCAGGGGCAAGACTTTGAGTAGAGCTGACCACAGGTTCTGTCTGTCTATAGATAGGGCTGCTGATCTGTCTCGGCTGCAGGGGGCAGGCAAGAGGGAATTGTAGTTAAGAAAGCCACCCATGAGAGGTGCTAGGCTTGGGGCATTGACTTTTGAATCACTGGGAGCAAATCGTCAGTAAAGATTCTTCCTTGAACAAAAACGATGGTATCTACTCCACAGGGAGGGCATGTGAAGGAAGAACTCACTTTCTTTTTAGAAAGAAGGTAAGCACAGGGTAGCTTTCCAGTTGGTTTCAGGTTTTAGATTATATAAGGAGTTTCTAGTATAGTTTCTCTATTCTTATATCACATTAAATACATGATATTCAGTGATTATGATTCAACAGAGTAAGCCAAGGCTCACTGATTGTCAGAGTATATTTGGTTAACTTTGGCCTGATAAAATTTGCAATTTCAAGCACTGGTTAGAAAACAGGGTTTGCTATTCCATAAGGGAATTTTGTTGATATTTGGAGTAACTTCACCAAACAGCTAGCTCATGGAGGCATAGATTTCATTTTGGAAGTTAGCACTTAATCCTATTTGAATGCTTTGCATTATATTGCAGTTGGCATGCACAAGTGTGTGGCAGTATCAGAATCCAGCCAGTGAATTGCCACGGAGAGACTCACCTAAGGTCCTGGCCCCAAACCAGCTATCCCATTCTCCAGGACAAACAAACCCACTAGCCTTATTTCAAATACCAGGTTTTAATCTTTCTTGCCTCTAGCACTCCCTTTAACTTTTATCCTCTTCAATGCCAGGGCTTCAAGGCAGTGTGCTCCTGTATATCACCTAATCCCTCCGCGTGGGGCTTTAACAGTATCTGTTCCCTCATATAGACTGCTTTTGTTCAATTTGCTTTTGTGAGTCACCAAAGCTGTTGCTTATAATGTCACTTGGCTCATTTTTATTGTTCAGCCATAACAAGATGTCTTACAACATTGATAGATACGTAGAGTGTCTGTAGGTTTTCTGTTATAAAGAAACCTGCCATGAATATTCCTTCAGCTGTTCCTTTGAAATTCACATCTGCATCATCTGCACAATGCTTATATTGTCACTGTTTGGTGAGAGGGATGCTCAATATTTAAAGGTTTCCCAATATTGAATATTTAATTCTCAGTTTTCTCCCCAGCTCTCGGCCAGACAGCTACCACACTCTCTTTCCCCTCCCACATGTCCTCAAGAAATTACATAATCAATTTTGCTTAAATTAATATGCTGTGTTTATTTTAAAATCTATGGAGTCCTGTCTACTTCTGATTCATGGAGTAGGCAGTGGTTGTATTTATTTTCCTTAAGAGTTAGTACTGTTGTCCTTTCTGTCTTGCAATTACTATTTCATCTCCATCTCTCCAGTAGAAGTATAATTTTTCTCCTTATGGTTAGATGCACGTGGAGTTGTCTTTTGTGTTCTTAGAGCTGTCTGTTGATGATTTCTGTCCTCTTGCTTGAAAGCAGATTGTTTCCTTGGCTTGTCCTGCAGCTGTCTCAATGGGAATCTTCAATCTTGCCTCTGTCACCAGATGAATGTGTGACAGCCAGTTCAGCTTTGACACCAACTACGACCAGGCTAGTATCAGATCCCACAGCCTAGAAGGTCTAATCTCAGCATGACTTGCATTTCTGTGTGGTCTGTTCATGGAAGTAGGCTTGCTCTGCTAGAGAGCGGCAAGTCTCTGTTTCAATGTTGCCTAACGGTTTTAGTAGAATTACTGTGGCTATACATGCTCTCATACACTTGGTGGTTCTCTCTCTCTCTCTCTCTCTCTCTCTCTCTCTCTCTGTGTGTGTTTGAGACCAGGCTGGCCTTGAACTCACAGAGATCCTCCTGCCTCTGCCTCTGAGTGCTGGGATCACTTTGGTGTTTTCAATTTTTTCAGTGTAACATTCTAGGACTTGTAATGAAGGCTGATGGTAAAGCCTCAGCCTGGCATGCTTAAAGCAGTGAGTCCACTCCTCAATACTAAACATAAATGAATTTGTCATACTGGTGAGTGTGAAATAATATTTCCTGGGGTTTTAATTAGCAATACCTTGACTATTAATAACATGAAGCCATTTAATTTTTAATTTTTTTGTTCAGATCTAGTCTTTCGCAATGCATCTGTTCATATCTTGGGATTTTCTTCTGTTGCTTTGTTTAAAACTCATGAGTCTTTATACTACCAATTTGCAACTTTACTGTCTTTATTTTGTGCTGCTGGAAAAGTATACTCGAACGTAGCAGATTCATTAGAGTAGATATTGATTTCTCCCCTTTCTAGCGGCTGGACAGTATCCTGTTTTATGTCTGTGGCATAGAAGGCCTCCTGTGGCCCAGAACGGACAGAAAGAGTAAGAGAGAGAATTGAAGATGAGCTTACTCCTGCAGTTAAGACTGCAGTTAGTCTAGTAATGAGGTGGAGCCCTCCTGTATGTGTGTTCATGTGTCCACGTGTGCATGCATGCACACACTTGTGCTTGTGGAGGCCAAATGGTAACTTCAGGTGTCTTCCTTGAAACCTGACCACTTTTTTGTTTCCTGGAGGCAGAATATTTTATTAGTCTGGAAGTTACCAAATTGACAAGACTGTCTGTTCCTTCCTCTCCCCAGCTGTGGATTATTTCCACACATGACTACCTAACTACCCCCTCTCCCTCCCTCCCTCTTTCCTTCCTTCCCGCCTCTTCTTTTGAGCTCTGCAACACTTTACTGACTAAGCTATCTTTCCAGCTTCCAAAGGCGATTTCAACGTGATATTTGGAGAGGACATTCAAACAGTAGCCATTAGTTATGCTTTAGTATCATTTCAAATGCTGCATGTCGTTTTACTTTCCAAAATATTTCCCTCTGTAAACTTTGAATAGCAATATCTCTTGATAAACAGAAATGCCTAAATATAGTATGGTTCTTAAGTCCTTCTAGCCTGCTCAAGCATATTGCCATCTTGTTTTTAGCCGTTCTCCTACTCAAGTTCATGGAGATATTTTCTTTTGTCACAGGGGATTTAATCCAGGGACTCATACTGTAAAACAGAGGTTCTTCATATATAACCAGTTTGATGTTTTCCATTAGAAGATGTTTTTAAAACTTTTATCTTTGTAGTCCATCTTAAGGTGGTTTTCTGTATAGTTTATATCACTTTTAAATAGTTTTATTGAAATCTTAACTCATGAATAGTTTGTATTTTCAAGAGTAATTAAAGGTAATGTGTAGGGTGATTATTTGAGGTCACACTTGGGCACCATATTTCATGATGACTGTACTCAGATGGCCATTTCAATTATTGAAGAGTGTGTATAAAATGGAGAAGAAAGCTTTGGCTCTGCCGCCTTTCAATATTCAAAGGCATTGAAATGGCATCCATTATTTTGAGAGCTAACAGGGAAGAGGGACTTACGAGAGGACTTGGCTCCTGTCCTAAGAGGTTCAGTTGCTGCCCATTCCCAACAGGCAGCTACTGGAAAATATCATCTACTTCCCAATTTTTATATCTGTTTCACTGCTTGGCTCATATATAAACTGCATTTATTTATTTATTTTGTGTGTGTGCACATGCATGTGTGTGTGTGCTGTTTAGAGCAGCAAAGTGGCCTGTAAGTAGTACCCATAATCTGTAAAGAAGGTTGGCAGCTCATTAATAAGATAGAAATGGATTTTCTTGGGTTTTTTGTGGTGTATGTATGTATATGTGTCTGTGTTTATGAACTGACTCATGGAAATTAAACAAATTTCTATAGTATCTTGGCCATCAAAACTTTTAATCTGTAATTTCAAAGGTTATAAAGACCATTCTTTGTTAGGAAATAAAGTTTTGGTATGGTTAACTTGAAAAACTTTGACTTGATATTCATAGTTAATGTGTTGAAACATTTTATGGACTTTGGAAATCACTTGGTAAAGGGTATGGTATTATTCTGGCCTGTGCTCAGAACTCCAGCTGTGTAGAGCCTGTCCCAGGCTCTTCCTTCATAGACTGAATGTCTCCCAGCTGAGGATGACACCGGCTGTAGGGAAATTCTCTTTCCCTCCTCTCCTCCTGAGCAGGACAGGATGATTTGGACTCTCCAACTCATTTTGTACATGAAACAATTAATGCAGTGACAGTGACCCAGGACAGTCCGTTGACAGTCACCATCAGGCATATATTAAAACAGCAGTGTGCAGATGGCACCTTCATTGTTTCTGACAGGGAGAGTTATGGCAGAGGAATAAGGTATAAAGTGAAAAGGAATATTCATTATGGGAAGTGTTTTTTGCATAAGCGAGAAGCAGCTGGCCATTGACATACCAGCACAGAGGTTCTGCTGGCTTCTTGGGGTTTTACAGATATCCTTAGAAAATATTAAATTGGGAACAAAGTCCCTTAAAGTGCCTGGAACTTATACTCAGAGAGGGAATGAAGATGAAGATGGGAAACATTGTGTAGCTTTTCCTGGTCTTAGAAACCTACATGGTTTTCAGAAATGTCACTCTGGGAATAAATGAGAAATGCCTTTGGTTTTTCTGCTTGGAAATCTGGAAAGATCTGTAAGTGAAGCAAGGTGGGCTTTGACTCAGGCCTGTGTCTGATGTATGGGTAGCTTTGGTGATGTGACTTTGGTTGTATATTTTACTGTCCACATTTGAAAAGATCCATACAGTGACATCATCTATGACTCTAACCTGAAATTTGCAAAGTACGTTAACTTGTTTTTATTCCTTTGATGATCATGTGATGTGGCATTACACTAATTTGGCTGTTCTGCTTTACAGAGGACATTTGGGGACTTGAATCCAATTTTTATTGTCTTCCTTTTGTCCCTAGGGATTATTTTCTGTTTGTTTGTCATGTTGATTCTACTGCATCTGTTCTTTCTGGTACTCACATATCGTGGAGTCACCATGATCCCTGTCAGCACCTCTGTTTTAGACATAAAATACTCAGTGTATTATCTCCAGGCTTACTGTTTACCCTTGTGTCCATGTACTGGGGCTTACCTTCCTGGAGAAGCACTTCCTGGATGGGAAGTTATATTGGGAAACAGTGATTGAGTACATCTGGAAATTCTGTTGGTTGAAAATATGAAGGTTTTTTTTTTTCTGGAGTTGAAGACATGGATACTTAGAGGTAAAATGTCACAAGAGTCCTTTACTTTTAGATACCAGGCAATAGAAAAAACACCTCAGACTCATGTGGGAGAGAAGAGAAGACCTTTCTCCAGAAGGACATGGGCAGAATGGAATCCATCTCATTCAGGAAGCAACAGGAGCAGAGGGAAATGGGGCTGGAAGGCCAAAACTCCAATTTTCACTGTGAAAATCTCTGCACAACCAGATGAAAAATCATAAATACTTTAAAATGTGCAGGGAAATAGTTCATCACCCACAAATTATCTGAAGTAAAGTGCATTCTATTTCCTCAAAATGTAAACCCTAAAAAAGTAAGAGTAGAGCCAGGCAGTGGTGGGGCACACCTGTAATCCCAGCACTTGGGAGGCAGAGGCAGGTGGATCTTCATGAGTTTGAGGCCAGTCTGGTCTACAAAGCGACTTCCAGGACAGCCACAGATAAACAGTGAAACCCTGTCTTGGAAAAATAAAAAGTAATCGTGATATTGGAAAACAAGTTGTCAGAGTCCAGACAGTTTTCCAGTTTTTCTATTTGTGAATAAGGAATCCCTAAAATCTTAGCTGCATCTAACTGTACACATTTCACAAGTTCTCACTGTAGAAAAAACAAGCAACCAATCAAACTAATGCCTACTTCCCAAAACACAACAACAACAACAAAACAAAACAAAAAAAACCCCAGCAGTTTGTGAGGAGTGGGGTAGGGCATTTGGGGGCTAGTAAAAATTGGGAAGAAATGTATTCTAGACATCTCTCTTATGTTTCTGTATGCATATTTTTTGAGACAGGGTTTCTCTGTGTAGCCCTGGCTATCCTGGAATCTGCTATTATAGACCAGGCTGTCCTCAAATCCAGAGACCTCCCTGCCTCTGCTTCCCGTGTGCTGGGATTAAAGGCATGCTCCTTCTCTCTCTCTCTCTCTCTCTCTCTCTCTCACTATATACTGACTTTGTAGGCATTAATAGAGAATATAAGTAAATTATATGTTTTCTAAAATTGTCAATAACCTTTATAAGACATAAGATAGGATAAAATTTTCAAGACTTGAAAGGCAATAATAGAATAAAGAAAACTGAACAATCCATTAAACCTCAAGAATGGCTTTAGGAAACACAGTAGAAGACCATAGCAGATATTTGCACTTTCTACCAACAGGATCAAGTTCTGCCTTACATTCCCAGACTCACCTAGGTAGTTGCAACTCTAGCTTTAAGCCACTTTATAAAGCTAGGCTTAGCTCACACATGTTCAGACAAAAATAAATATATAGATAAGTAATCGGGTATATGGGAAAAGCTATACCAGTCAGTCCTGTCCCTTGTCATAATGCGAGGCCTCCAGGGACCCACTCACTATAGCTGGTCTAGAAGGACAAGAGCTTCAGTGGCTGCCTCAGTAAGCCAAGGCAGTCTGCAATGAGGACAGAAGAGGTAGCAATAGGGTGGACGTACACAGCAAGGATTGGAGCATTATGTACTATGAGAACTGTGCACTATCACCGGGAACACAAGGCTGGATCCCACTGAAACATGCTCTCTTATTGAGTGTTTCAGCCTACCAGTTTGATGAGCAATCCTGTGTAGTTGGAGGCTACTGCATTGTTTCCTGGCTGCCCACACCCAAATGACAACACAAAAACTAAATTGATTCCAACACTAGTTGGCCAATAGTTTATGCATATTTCTAGCTAACTATTACATCTTATTACATCTTACATCTTCTATTAATCTGTGTATTGCCATATTGCTGTGGCCTACCAGTAAGGTTTCATCTGCCATCAGTCTCCTTTGGCAACTACATGGAGTCTCCTTGACTCTGCATACTTTCTCTCTATATCTGTTCAGATTTCCCACTTGGCTTTACTCTACTAAGCCTTTGGCTGGAATAGCTTCCTTAATAATCAATTGTAATAAAATATGTGCATAGCATATAAAGGGAAATCCCACATAATCTTCCCTTTTCTGTCTTAAAAAAGGAAGGTTTTAACTTTAACCCAGTAAAATTGCATAAAAAAGCTATCAAGCAAGAATTACAGTTACAATATTTATATCTACTTTATCTTTTATCATAACTAAGGATAACTGTAACTATCTGTCTTCAACTTCATAAAGACTCCAGAAGGATATATTACCTAAGTAAACAGGAAATGTATTGTAAGCAACTTCTAAAACTCTAGAATTGACAGAGACATCTTGCTGCCTGGACACTCACCCAGAGTTGGGGCATCAAGTCTTCAGCCTACAGGCCCATAATATCTGGCAGAATTTTCCATGAAGCAGGAAATTTAAAGATCTGTTTTGCCTTGTAATGGGGAAGTTCATCAGATGCTTTTTTCTGTGTCCTGAAAAATGTCTTACAGTTTTTTCATGAAGCAGGTACCCTGAAGGACCGTCTTACCTCTAGGCAAGTTCAGCAGTAATTTTTCTGTGGGTCCTGCGTGTCCAGTTCATGTAGCATACCATCAAGCAGTCCAGGCAAGAGAAGTTTCTTGCTCAAATGCCTAACAAACTCCATAAGAAGCCTCTTCAATGTCTATCATCCTTTTGAAGTAGATTGGTGCTGCCAGGAGCAGATGAGTCTCATTGTCATGAAAAGTCCCAAGTTCCTAAAACATTTTAAATGCCATCTTCTGTTAGTCTTTGAAAGATTTGAAGAATAACTATCCATCTGAAATATATCTCTATACATCTAGAAAACCTAACTAACATGACTACAATCTTGACTATTATAGATGACTATTTATTAACCTGTATTTCTTAATTATACATTACATTTTTAAATGAGCCGCAGAAACACAATACCTTAATCATGAGCATAAATATGCATATAACAAAATTGACCTTAAATTTGTATCAATAAACCAAGGTCCATACCAAGGCAAAATATTCATCTCTATAGCATACCCCCTTTAAATGTAAACAATTATTTTGGGAATTTGGGCATTGTTCTCTAGAATACTTCCTGCTGATTTGGGGGCACTGTCAATCAGGTCTTTCATGAGATAGCCTGTATGGTAGGTCCATCTCAGCCAGCAGTCCTGAAGCTGCCATGGATGTTGGACCATCTGGGCCATCACTTCTTTAATAACCAATGGTAATAAAACAAATTCATGGCATACAGAGGAACTCCCATATCAATTCTGTGTCTCCTTATGATTGCTGATTGGATACAAAACCCACGTGCATGTGCTCATCATAGTGGAGTCACCATATGTGAAAAAGTGAAAGCTTCCAACAGTACGCTCAGCTGTGACTCCATCCGTCTATCCAGGACCTGGGAGGAAGCCNGGCATACAGAGGAACTCCCATATCAATTCTGTGTCTCCTTATGATTGCTGATTGCATACAAAACCCACGTGCATGTGCTCATCATAGTGGAGTCACCATACATGGAAAAGTGAAAGCTTCCAACAGTACGCTCAGCTGTGACTCCCATCCGTCTATCCAGGACCTGGGAGGAAGCCAGCAGTGGCAGCCAGGAAGGGGGAGGGAAGAAGTCATGTTTGAGATTACTCAAGGTCTTGTTCAAAAGATGCTTTCTTGTCAGAATCAACTGTGATATTAAAGCATTAATTTACAAGCATCTACAGGGATGATTCAGAGAGAAACACTTTTCTGAAATACTAAGAATAAAATTTCAAAATGAGGTGAGAGTAAGCCAGGCATAGTGACACACTCCTTTAATCTCAGCAACTGGGAGGCAGAGGAAGGAAAATCTCTGTAAATTTAAGGCTAGCTTAGTCTATGCGAGGTGATCTAGGCCAGTTAGGGATACGTGGTGAGATCTTATCTCATATTTATTTTAATTAAAAATTGACTGAGACATTTGTGATTCTGTAGGCTCTGAAATGCCAGCAAAGCTCTGTGTCCTATTTTGTAAAATGATAACAACTATGATAATAACACAGCATGGTCGATGACACTTCTTTGGGGAGGTTTATTTTTATTAAATTATCCTTGTTCATATTTTAAAAACTGAAAGACAGATCATGTTTTCTGTATCTCTGACTCCATTTTCATTACTCATAGATACCTGGCTCCAACTCATTTTGTGGTTTCTCTGAGATTTACATCCATAACTGAAAATAGAGTGCTTGCATCACCAATAAATAAAGTGTTTGCTTTAGAATTGTGTTCAGCATCTGAGGCCTTCCCAGTAATGAGGATAAAGATTTAATTCAGCACTAGATCTTAGCCAAAAGGCACAGAAGAGATGCAGGGATTCAATTCTCCATACGCACCTCTTTTTGGAACACATAATGATCATACTTGTTTGTTTCTTGTCACAGTTCCTCAAAGAAATGTTTGGGATAGTCTATAACATATATATTGAAATCTATGAAGTCCCTATTCATCTCTGACCCATGGAATAGACAGTAATTATATTTATTTTCCTTAGAGTTACACTGTTGTTTTTTTCTTGGGTATGAATTTTTCATGTAATCACTGTTTCCTGCCCTAACTCCAGTGGAAGTGTGATTTTCTCCCCTTGCATCTAATCTGAATGCATGTGGAGTTCAGTCTTCAGTATTGTTAGAACCATCCTGTGATGCTTTTTGTCCTCTGCTTGAAATCCAGCTGTACTGATGCCCCAAGACTCTCTTTACTCCTCCTCTGTCAGCAGTCCTGACACGCGTGGGCGTGCTTCAGTCAGTTCAGTTCTGTCACCACCTAGAGTTAGTGTCAGATCTAAGGGACAGAGTCTATACCTGGACCACCCCAAATTTAGACATGAGCCACAATGTGGTCTCATCATTCACACCTTTGTCTGGCTGGCATCATATTTAGTTCGGAACTTCCCATGACTCCTCAGTTTTGATAATTCACTTAAAACTCCTGAGACTCGGAAGTCTCTACATTAGTGTGATCTTTCTTTTACTATAAAGGAAGCCAGTGAACATCCAGGTGAAAAAGCACTAGAGAAAGCCTAGTAAATCCTGTTCAGAAGCTTTTATCTCTGAAGCCTGGAGTTCTGGGCTTCCCACACAAGGGGCTTTACGAAGCTTCATCTAGATACTTTATTAGAGTTTCATTTTGCAGTCATGGTTAATTAAATTGATTGAACACAATTTCTAGTGTCTATCTTCTCCCCAGAGCTGAAGAGAGATTCCAGCCCTCTAATCATTTAGTCCATTAAAAAAAAACCCTGTCCTGGACCTCTTCAGAAGAGGTGTATCAATCTTATAGATCCATGGTGGCCAGCTGTCGGGGAGAAGAGATGAGCCAAGGGATTCCAGAGAACTTTCAGGACAATAAAACAACTCTTTAAACACTGAGAGTGGATATGTGTTGTCACACATTTGCCCAAATTACATAGATGACTAGGAGAGAATCCTAATGCCAGCTGCAGACTCTGGGTACATTTCATGTTCCGTGTCTGGGTACATTTCACTACTGCGAAAAATATAGTACTCTGGATAGTGTTAGTATTACATGGGACTATCTACATGTAAATACAAAGGGTGTATAGGAACTTTCTGTACCTTTCACTTAAATTTGCTCTGAAACTAAAGATACTCTAAAAATAAAGTCTACTAAAAATGAAACAATGACCGAGTTGTAAACCCACTGAATACTTACATAAAATGTAACAATATAGGCAAGATAAAATTGAAATGATAGAAAAAGTATAGCATTAATGTTGGATTCCCCTCTGTATGCTATGAATATTTTTATTACCATTGGTTAATAAAGAAGCTTCTTTGGCCTATGACAGGGCAGAATAAAGCCAGGCGTGAAATCCAAACAGAGATAGAGAGAGAGTAGGCAGAGTCACAGAGATGCCTTGTAGCTGCCGAAGGAGACAGATGCTGAAACCTCACTGGTAGGCAATAGCCTCGTGGACATACACAGATTAATAGAAGTGGGTTAATTTAAAATGTAAGAGTTAGTTAGTAAGAAGTCTAAACTAATAGGCCAAACAGTGTTGGAATGAATATAGTTTCTGTGTGATTGTTTGGGTCTGGGTCTAGATGCCCGGGAAATGAGTGAGCAGCCTTCGTCTACATATACTCCATTTACACGGCATGTAAACCTTAATCAAAACAGATCAGATATGGGTTTATAGATATAAAGTATCCTCCATAGTGGATTGCATTGCCAGGGTCAAAAGGAACTGGTGTGAAATTGTAAATGTGTCAGACCACTGAGAACACCAAACAATAGAATTTAAGACACACGGAGCAAGATGGACAAAATGAAAAACATCCATAGTGATAGCTATAAATGCCAATGCTTCTTTTACATAGAAAGTCAGCAAGAATACAAAGTAACCACTGTCAATCAACAGGATGTAATCAACACTTACATAATGCTCTCCTCAAAAACAATAGAATATATATTTAAGAGAGATGGAAATGCACCAAGGTATTCCATGACTTGAACTATAAACTCAGCATATTTATAATAACTGAAATCTTGCAAAGTTTCTTCTCCAGTCATGGTCTCAAACTAAAACTCAGTAACAAGGAAAAGAATGTGTAATTAGGCAGCTTAGTGTTACTGTTACAGAGTATCTAACACAATCTGTTTATGAGCTAAGCAGAAGTGTATTTTGGCTCATCATTCTGGAGACTCAAGACCAGGATTGGGTAGCCTCATTTGCTTGGGAGAAGTGTGGCACATCATGGTGGAGTAAACTATTTACAAACAGAGTGAAAGGTGGGAATCTGTAACAAGTTCATTCTGTGATGATCTAAGGAAGGAGAGATGAATATTTCTCATGAATATCAACCAATTATTGATATTAGCATACAGAATTTATATGCAAAATAATAGCAAACAGAATTTAGTAATACATTAAAAGAATTACCTGCAATGGCCACGTAGGATTTAGCCTAGAGATTTAAGGTACTTTAACATTTGAAAACTAATCAATATGTACTAATCACACAGTTATAATTGATGCTAAAAATTAACAAAGATTACTCTCCTTAAAAAATTAAAACTGCAAACAGAATATGCTTCCTTGGTTAAAACAGAACAGCTTAATGCAGTGTTACATTTAGTAGTTAGATAATGTCTTCCTAGTTATCTTTCTCACAACTGTTGTTCAGTCTTACATGGGATGTTACAGTTCTGGGCTGCAAAGGGGGCTGGAGGAGAGGAAATAAAACCATGGCTACTTTCAGAAGACATGATTATTTATGTAAGAATTCTCCCAAAGTTTGCCAAATATCTGCTAGAATATAGTCGCCTTACATCTACTAAATATGTTGATACTCCTTCAATTAATGTAATTTATATAAAAATCCTTGTAAGATATTTATAGATGTGAGTATTCTAAATCTATATTGAAAATAAGAAATAAGAACTAAGACAATTTTGAAAAAGAATGAGGGGCTGATTTCAGCAGCTTTGGAGATGTGTGGTACTTGAGACTGAATAAGCACGTGGGTTAACGAGACACTGAGGACCCGGAAGAGGACCAGGGAAAGGAGAACCAGCTCATTTGACAGAGATACAAAGCACGGCTCATGAAGAAAGCATCATATATCAGAGAGACTTCTGCGATTGGATAGCAGGATTAAAATCAAAAAATTAGTTTTATCATAAGCCTTATATTTTAGACAAATATTAACTCAAACTGGATTATAACTTTAATGTAAAATGAACTATGAATCCTTTGAAGAAAATTGTGGACAATCTTCAGGGCTTTTCCTTGGTTAAAAGTCCCCAAACAAGGAAAAATTTGATAAGCTAGATCTTAAAAAGACTTATGTAAGTGGGAGAAAGACTCTGTTCAAAGGCATAAAAGCGACCCCACATATAAGGAAAACATATTTGCAATTAACTTACCTGACAAATGACTCGTGTCTAGAATATATGGAGAACTCTAAAAAATCAACACTGAAAATCCAGTCAGTAAATGAGCAAATGTATCAATAGGAATGAATCAAATCAAAGAACATCTACTGAGGATGACTCTTGCCTTTTCTTGGGAGATAATATGGAAATGTTTGTGCTCTTATGATACAGACAGACGAATGCAAGGATCCCTCTTAAATACTGAGTTTGTTGGGGTCCTTTTCAAAAGCACGAGTGACTCAAAAGAGGTGCATTAGATGACATACAGATCAGTTGTTCACCTTACATAATCTGTGAGAGGTGAGCACCCCCTAAGGAACTCTGGAAGTCTCTCTAGCATCATATGACCCTTTTCTTCCTCCAGGAGGGAATATGAATGGTTCCCATGCTGTGTGGGTGGTCTCTGTGTCATCACAGCTGTGATACACCATGACAGTTGTGATCTGGTTCCGCCTGAAGGAAATATTTACCTTGATGAAAATCTTTCATTGTAGAACATGGTAACAGTTTCATGAGTGTACACCAGAGTTAAATAATATGTTTAAACCTTACTGCTTTATAAATTACAGTTTCCCAAAGCTGTTTTAAAGTAATTATTTTAAATAGGCAACTATTAACCCACATTGAAATGATAAGCACTTTAATTGAGATAGCTAAGAACATGAGAACCACTACTACATTATCTTCCTTGGGTGTTTGTATTTTATTATACTGCTGTCATTCATGATCATGCTACAGAGCAGCTAGCCTGAGCTGTCTTGCTCCATGCAAATACTGACCACCAGTCCCAGGTCATTGAATTATTTAAGACCTTGGGACAGCACCGGCATACCTCTGGCGACTTATAGCTAGCCCCATGCCCAAAGTGTAAGAGTCTGATTGCTCAATGCTTTGGAAGCCAGAGTCTGTGGTCAGGTTGGAGGCATATGACTCTAGATTTTAACTATCAACAGCCCAAACACTAGGTAATCCTCAGCTTCTAGCTTCTGAGAGCATCAGCCATCGGAAGTGCCTGCCAGTGTCACTGCTCCTGAAAAGGTTTGGGGGGGGGGTCTCACTGCCTGTAACAACTGATGCTATAGCTCTTGTGCTGGGGATATTGGGGGCTTTTGAGTTCCACCATCTTCTTGTTGGTAAGGTATCGTATGTCCCTTGAGGTTTATTTTGTTTTGTTTTGTTTTGTTTTCAGTATATTTCATCCCTCCCATTTCTTTGGTGTGCACATTCACCCATGTTTAACCCTCCCTTTCTATTTTCCTGATAGGCCCATCTCTTTAGGTTGCTTATTGCTAAAACAACAACAACAACAACAAAATAAACACCACACACACACACACAAAAGACCACTTCTGAAATGTTTAGAAATTTAGATTAGATGTGAGGGAAGATGTTAAGAGAAGATTCATCATTTGAGAACTGAGATCATAGTCTCCGTTATTGCAGAGGATGGGGGTGAGTATAGGAAGAGTGCAGAGCAGGTGCCAACAAGTTTAAGCAGTGAGGCACTACAAACATAATTTTATGTGACGCTTAACACCATTCTTCATTTTATTTTTCGTGTTATGAGCTCCTCCGAAAAATAAGTCAACAGTTACATAACATTCTGTCTTGTGGTCACCGTAGTTAGGATTTTTGGATTCTATGTTTTAGTGATTTTAAACTTAGTGTGATTTTTTTTAATATGTAGAATTACCGGTCTCAGAGTTAATGGTTTGTTGTTGTGGTTTGTTTCTAAACGCTTCACATGAAGATAACTACTCTTAGATAGCACTGGGGGAAATAATGTGCTGGTTCTTCTACATTGACTCGGTGTGGGAAATTCAGTTTTATCCTCATCAGTCCTGAGTCTTATTATAAATACTGTTTTGAATGGTTAGTTGATTATTTGCATATTCTCATCTTTGTATGACTACAGATGTAAAGAATTGACCCACTATTAGGCAGGCCAACATTCTTCTATTTCTTCAGTATTATTTCCTATTATGCATAGGAACAACAGCAGCAGTAGGGGCAACCATGAGCTGGTACCCAACAGAGGGAGGAAACCCAGATTGTGGAAACATACTTGATATTTGTATCCATTATTTATAAACTTGATACTAGGATTGGCCCAGTGAAAGGGGAGAGGATAAAGGCACAGAGTAACAGTTACTTCTGCCTCATTGGCATGTTTCAGGAGGTCTTTACCCTCTCCCCTTGAAGCAGCCTTAGGCTCCCACAGCCTTAGAATCACTGATTTTTTTTCATTGGTGACTCCCTTGGTTGCAGGTTTTTTTTCTATTCTGTTCCTCTTGTGTTTAGTTTGGAAGCATATAGGAGACCGTTGGTTTCCTGGTGTCTCATCTTCCTTTCCTGTTTCATCTGCCTTTCAGATGTAGCTTCGGTGTTGGGGTCATTGTTGAATGAAAGTTCCCGGGCTAGATCATTAAATGCCAGGGACTCCCCCTTCTCTGGGAATCTTTAATTTCCTAACTTGATCATCTGTAATAACCTGAATATAGAATTTATTAGGACAGATACATTGCTTAGACAGACTAAAAAGAAACAGGTTATTTTTCTAGGTTACAGTGAATATAGAAATAGATGCAAATTTATTTTGGCAGGATGGGGGTGCTTATGCAGAGATGTGGGCTAGCAACTAGCTGAGCAGGGACTATTGTATAGATTTAAATTTGGCCTCCTCTCTGCTTGGCGCCTTCTCCCAAACTACTTCATGATTTAGACTGACTGAAAAACAGTTTCCTGACATATCAGGAAGCTGATACATCCCCAAAGGTCATTTAAAAAGTTTTTTTTTTCCTTTTGGAAATGTATGCAAATTGCTTAATTGCCTAAGTTAGGAGGAAGTGCCGGAGTCATTGTGTCCCTGATTGTGCGATGGGAATATTTTTCCTGGTAATTGGCGCATATACTTCCTCATTTGACACTTCATTGCAAGAAACACTCAGAAGAAAGGAGGCTGTGAATAGTTAAATTTGGTCTTCTTAGTGCCTGCTTGTTTCATGTACAGAGGGCACCTGGGTATGCTCCAGTTTGGAAGGGAAGTAAAATTTGGGTCTGCAGTGCAGAGAGGCATATGCTTTCTCCTAGAAACAAAACTCTGCAGTGATTAGTTAAAATTAATCACTAGGATATTTCTGGGCACAGTAATTTATTAGCTTTCTGCAAGTTTATAAGAAAGACTGGAGCCCAATGTCTGTAGAGAAGACATTATTTATAGATTTTCATGGGGAAAAGGAATTACAAATACATAAAGAAGCTGCAAATTTAATTAGATTTTCTGGGATTTGGGTGACTACTCCTCATGCTAACAGTGTGAATGAAGGGTTTTTTAAAAACTCTTCTATTGCTTTCTCAGAGATATCAGTGCCTATTACAGGGGTTGTGCCCCTGTCACGGTGACCCTGGCCTGTCTTTACAAGGGCAGGATGTCTCTTCTACTCTGCTCCTTTGGAGATCAGGACTGGGGGCTGCCTGAATTTCAAATGCGTGAGAACATAATCTTTTGGAGCATGCCCTGGAGGTCATGGCCAGAGCCCTGCTAGATAAGGGCTAGATCTGTCTGTCTCTTTGTGGCTCCAAGGTTGGTCTGGACTTCTGCCTTTCTGTCAAGTATCTTACTTTACAGAACAAGAGACATGGGTCAACTGTGTGAGCACTCTGTTCCATAGCAGCCTGAAACAGAGATGCGTTGGGTCAACTGTTCTGGGAAACGCCATAGGCTACTTTGAATTTAGTGTCATTGATGGCAACAGTTGCCTGGTCCACTCTCATGCCAACTCCCAGGCCTGTAGCCAGGCCTTTCTCTTCTCTCAGCAGCCTGTAGTGATAATTTGTTCTTGTCCCTCTGCAGCAGTCCTCTTGTCCAGCCCTTCCTTGCTGTATTTTGGTGGTGGTGATCAAACTGAGATCCAGGAGTATGTAAACAAGCACTTTAGCACTGAGCTGCCATGTAACCCATCCCCTATGGCTTTGATTCTTCCCAATATTTGTATTTACCCTCTTCTTCTTTTCTCTTTTCTGAAATATTTAGGAGAGCATAATATTTTTATTTTGCTCTTCATATTGATTGATAAGTCCAGAATAACAGAGAGTCATGCCATTGGCAGGTGGTAGACCCTTATATTACCAAGATGAACCCTGCTTTTCCCTCTAGTCATTAATAGGTTCTATATGTTAGTGATATCTCTATGTAGATGTTAGAGGCATCTGAAAACTTAGACATTTTCTATGTTTATTTGTAGAAATATCAATGTTGGTTCTAGTAGAAAGCCCCCATTTATACTCTTTATCCTGTGTAATGTTCTTCAGAATCTATAGTCACTCTGAGATGGAGTATCAGAAGTCCTGAGATTTCATGTATTTCCTTTCTGTTTCATTGCTATGCAAAGAGGTTTATTCATCATATTCCATCCATTCAAAAAGTACATGTTTTTCACATTTCTGCTTGAAAACTAATTGTATATATTTTGAAGTTGAATGGCATTTTAATTTTTCAAAGCTTTTGAGATTATATCATTTCTCTCTTACTTTTCCTCCCTCCAAACCTTCCTGTATTCTCTGCTTCACTCTCTTTCAAATTTATGGCTTATTTTTTATTAATTGTTGTTTCATGCATATATACATGTATCTATATTCCTAAGCATATAAATGCAACCTGCTTAGTCTGTATAGTGTTTCTTGTTACATATATATGTATTCTTGTTACATATATGTAGCATTTATATGTTACATATGTTCTTTATATATATATTCTTGAATATATTCATCATCTTCATATGTATTTTTTCTTGTTACATATATATAACAAGAAACACTATATCGTTATCCTATGTATGTATGTATGTATGTATGTATGTAT
>LOEQ01003548.1:48490-75436 GCA_001685075.1 Bramus lutescens
CCCAGCCCCAGCTCCAACCCCAGCCCAAGCCAGCTGAGAATGTTGGAGGACTGCATGCAGACTGACATGTCTGATGGGTTGGAACCAAGGACATAAGACTGTCAACAGCAGGACTCTGTGCTTGCTTGTCTTTTACTGCTGGATGATTTCAGGGCTTTCCAAAATATTCCATGCCAGAGAAATAATCAGATGCAGGGCTGCATCTAGAGATCAATGACCTGTGTTGTAGCTGCTCCCTAGCTCATAAGTACTTCTCCGTTGTCTGAATTCTCCAGAGCAGCACATTTGAAGGAGGCTGGGCGATCCTTAGCCAGGATGTTCATACTCCATGCTCTAGCGTCCCAAGAGGGTCTTGAAAGGATACAGAGAATCAAATATGGTGATTGGAAAGTCCTCCATAAGAAACTACTCAAAGTGACACTCAGAATGCTTCCGATTTTGAGGTCTTTGAAATTTTCAGACTGAGGATGCTCATGTAGCAAACTCCATGCAAACTATTCCAAAATCACCAAGCTCCAAGCCCCCAAACACTTTGGCTGTTAGCAATTTGGGGAAAGAATATTCAATATGTATTTTATCCTTGAATTTTTAATTTGACACATATATTTCTAATCTAAATTATCTAACTGTAAATATATAGGTTCTATCAAATTTTAAATATTAGAATCTGGGTTTAAAGCTGTCAGCCTCTATTTTCGGTGAAATCTTTATACCACTGTAATTCTGGGCACAAATAATCCTTATAAACACAGCTCCCTTGTCTCTTGTTTATTTTACATGGTTTCCTTTCCTCTTTGTGTCTTTATTTCTTGCTTTTTTCCTCCCTCTTTCTTTTCCTATATTTCTCCTCTTCTTTGAGCTTCTTTCCTTTTACCTCTTTTAAAAAGATTTATTTATAAATTGTATATATAGTATTTTGCTCGCATGTATGCCTATAGGCCAGAAGAAGAGGTACCGTATCTCATTACAGATGGTTGTGAGCCACCATGTGGTTGCTGGGAATTGAATTCAGGACCTCTGGAAGAAAAGCCAGTGCTCTTAACCTCTGAGCCATCTCTTCAGCTCTATCTTTCCTTTCTAAGAAAGGGTCCTGCTATGTGGTTCAGGCTGACTTTGAACTCCCAGTCCTCCTGCTTCACCATCCCCAGGCTCTGTGAATACTGGCAAGCATCACCATGCATATTTTTGCACTTGCATTTCTAGTGCATTTTTACTAGGATTTTGCCTTATTGCGAAATTTTAGATTTGAAACTCCTTCATTAATTTCTCTACTTAGATTTCTCTCAAATATAAGTATTTATGTAACATCATTTCTTTAGGCCGTAGTATATTAAAAAAAATCTTCTGAACTGGTTTAAGGATGCTACTATTGGTATATGGATCACAAAGTTCTAGTTGGAAATTATTGTCTGTCAAATATGATACTTTGTTTTAAGTTGACCTATGCATCCATAGGTATTTTTTTTCTAGAACTGAGTGACCAATGCAGTTGTGGCCCTTGGTTCTATTACTGCCTTATTGCAGATGTAGGAACCCGTAGAACTGGTAATGAGCAATATTTGTGCAGCCATGATACTCAGTTCCTTGAAATTTCCAGGTTATCTTCCAAGAATAATGTTTTCTTTAAATGAGTGTCCACTGACAGTTTGATTAGTTTTTACTTCATTATTTTGTTGAGAAGGTAAAGTTAAAGAAATTAAACCCATCTGAATTTTGAAAATATTAGACTGATAGTTAACACACACCAGTGCTGAGGATTGGCTCCACGCTTGGCTCTTGAGTTAGTTGTATAAAAGTAGGAATTGGGTAAGTTGAGGGGAGCCTGTCTTTCTTGCAGTGTAGTTGCAACAGAAGTATTAGTGGAGGCAGAGGTGGCCCTTGGCAGATGAGGTTTCTACAGAATCCATGTGTGGTTGAGAAGTTAAAGCAGGTGCCGCAGGTGCACTTAGCTACAGAAGAGCCCTCCCACTGAGGGTTCTCACTATCTAATAATAGTGTGTGGCTTTGGAGACTGTTCCCTGCAGGAGTTAAAGCAACCACAGCCCGCCTACTCATGGGTGCCCCTCTCTTGCTTATGCCAGGATGTGTGATGTCTGGGAATGGCAGCTGCATCCTCCAGGGCACTCATCCCTCACCTCCTATTCTTGCCTCTTCCACAGTCACCTTAATCTGGCTAAATGCCAGCACATCTTTTCAGACCAGGGATCCCAGTATCACCCTGAACTCCTGCCTTTCATGTAGAACCCTTCAAAAATTCTGGTAGCTCAACTTTCAAAACAGATCCTGCATCTAACCGTGGTTCACTAGCCCATGGCTTCCCCTGTTCTACGTTTGGCTTTCTCACATCCATTGGTATAGTCTTGCAGCCAGCCATCCTATTCACCTCCTTTTCTCTCCCAGTTGTGTCTGTTCTCAGCACAGCAGCCAGAGTGACCTAAGTGAAGATGAATGCCTCTGGGCTCAGATCCCTCCCCTTCCGTGGCTCTAGTCTCTCTGGATAGGCTAAGAGCTGAAGCCAACGAGGTCACCTGCCCTGCTTTTTATCTCCTCTCTTACATTCCCTCTGCACCCCTTCTTCCTTGGTCTGCTCCCCACTGCCTTGATGCTGTCCATACCTGTTGCTTACAAATGATCTTCTGGGATTTTGCTTGCACTGCTCTCTCCACTCAGAGAACCACTTGATGGGTGGGTTCCCTTGCTTTCTTCTGTTGTCTTCCCAAACACCACCTCTTGACTTGCTTCTTCCCAAACCTTCCCAGGCTTTATTCAGTCTGTGATGTTTATCGCCATTCTCCCAACTCTTTTCACTGTTGGGAAGAGAAGAGCATGGTAGCCAGTGTTCTACCACTGAGCTATGTTCCAGGCCCCATTTTATCCTCTTCGCTGCTCTCTTCCTCCAATAAACTTCTCTCCTTCTGACATACTTGGTGCCCACTCATCCATATGCTCCTTGCCTTCAGGTCTTCTCCCACCCCCATTAACAACTCTCATGTGCTGGGGTTGAGCCCCACTGTACCTCCAGATCCTAGCTCAATGCCTCAATTGTAGTAGGCACTAAATAACCTTTGTTGAAGGAATGAACAAACCCAAAACTCTTCATTAACCCAGGCTGTGGCGACTAAGTTGATCCAAAATAAAGTCAGCTCCTCCTACATCACAACGGGATGCTGTGTGTTAGTTAAGTTCTGGAAACTCTGGGAGATGATGGCTGTTTCCCTGGGACCTGTGAGGAACAAAGTAGCTATTGACACCCTTNCCTCCCCTCCCTTCTTCCCTTCCCTTCCCTTCTTCCCTTCTTCCCTCCCTCCCTTTATCCCTCCCTTCCTTCCCCCCTCTCTTTTTAAGCACATCTATCTTTGTGGCCCTGGTTGGCTAGGTGCTTGTTGTGTCACTAAGGGTGACACTGAACTTGAAGTGATTCTCCTGCTTTGGGCCCCCAGGTGCTGGAATAATACCCCACCATGCCAGTCTACAGAGTCATATATGCCATGGACAGATGGACAGCTAGCTATCCCTATGCCCACTTTCCTGGCCCTAAGAACTTCATTGCTCTCCAGTAATGTCACAGATGTGGCAAGTAATTTTAAAGATAACTAGTTTCCAGGAAAATTATAATGGAAGTATTACCATGCTGAGTTCAGATATTCCACTAATAAACACCTGTGCTCTGAAGGGTATCACTGGAGACCTTCAGATTTCTTTGAAGCAGAGCTTAGTTCAAATTAATAGTTGCATTTGCAGAAATGTCTAGTTTCACTTTTAAAATTCCATTTACCTATTGAACTCATCACTGGGAGAGCCTACTCTGTGGAAGGTATTGACCACAGACACAGGAGAGCACTTAGAAATGTCTTAGCCACATTTCCTCTTTCAGCCATTTACAACCAGGCTGTGTAATTAACTCATTTAAAGAAAGGTCAAGCGCTGAGACTTGATAAATGTTTGAGGAGATAGGATGCTAATTACCCTGATTCGATCGTTATACGTTATATACTTGCACTGTGTTAGCACACTGTGCTTATAAATATGTGCAGTTGTGTGCAGATGTTTCTCCAGAATATTGTAAGAATGGGTAGGTATACTGTGTAGGTCACAGATGGGAACAACCCTGCTTTATCAAAATGAAAAACAGGGGCCCAGCTCTTCTAAAGGGAAGATGGACAATGCTTTCACTACTGTCTGTCCCTGCATCAGCGAAGGGTAAGCCTTTCCCTAGGCAACTCGTGTCCTTAGGAGACCTGGTGATGGCACTGATCTGGAAAGTGCCTCTCCACAGCATTTTCAAGGCTCCTTCAGAATCTTGGGTTTAAAACAAATATAAGTAGTTAAGAAATGAAAGTCTATGTCTCTGTACCCTTGCCTCAACCTGGTGTTGCTTTGATTAAGTCCTGATTGCAGGACAGACACTGAGGCCTTGCCTATCAACAAGGGCAGGCATGGGAGCTTCCTTGGGACAATTGATAAACAACCACTCATTGATTCTAATTTCTGTGTTCCCTGGCCACTCACCTGCCTGGCCTGACCCAGCCTTGGTCTTGGACATGTTTAAGAATGAAGCTCAATACTGAAGGAAGCAGGGCCAGAGTTCTCAGGGAAGCTGGGAGGGAAGGAGGGAGGGTTGCCTGAGTGAGGCAGGAATTAGATGAATATTCAAGGAATGGTTTTCAGCATTGGCCTTTAGTTCCTGCAGCTTCATTTCACTAAGTTCCTGTTCTGAAATCTGATCCACATAATCCTTTCTCCAGGGTGTTTCAACTCTGAAGTCAATTTTCTGCAAATTATAGATTTTTCAATCCAGTCAAAATGCCACAGTCACAAAAGTTTTTTAAAACTTGAATTCTCCTTGACCTATCTCTTGCAGATTTGGTTAGCTCTTCCCCAGGTGTCTTTCATGTCGCATGATTGAGATTATCCCAGCAGTCTGAAGAATAAGGAGTTGCTGATTCTCAGCATAGGTCCCAGTTGCTCTTCCTAGCCCGCGAGAAAGCTGCTTGGTAGATCCTTTTGCAGAGGTTTATCGTTAGGGAGGCTGCCAGACATCTTTGATCTAAAGTGTGAAAAGATATGACAGAGGGCATTTCAGCTTTTATAGAAACACTGGAACGTTCCAGATTCATGAATTTGCTTTTTAAAACCCTCCTCCTCTTTGTGCAGGAGTTTTCTCTCCCTTGATCCCTAATCCCACCACCTCCTGATTCCAGACTGGAGGATGAGACAGGGTTGAGCATTTCCACTCTCATCAGGCAGTTTGCCTTCATGGAACCCCGTTTTCTTCCTGAAACTGTGAGGAGGCCTGAGCTCAAAGCTGCTACAGTAGCATAAACTTCAATGGACCACTTTAGCAAAAGACATTCCTTTCACTCAGACTCAAATAAGAGTTTGAGGGGCTCTATGCATAGAAAACCCAATGTATTTCTCATTACAATGCAATGTATTTTTAAAGGAAACAAAACTATTTTTAATTGTATTTTTTGAGAATGTTATGCATTAGTATTGTATATTTGTATCATTTCCAACCCATCCTCCTCCAACACCTCCTGTGTCCTATTCCACTCCTCTTAAAATTATTGACCTTTTATACTTTAATTATTACAAACACTCTCACACAGAGCGAGGTTGAGACAGGGAGGGGAGTGAAACTTACTGGGTCCATATATTGTTGCTCATGTGTATATGTGTGTTTAGTACTGACCATTGACAAGGAGAGGACTTGTTAGGACTAGTTCCTGGAGAAGACTGTCTCTCTATCAGCAGGATGGGCTGCCACTTCCCTGAACATTCAGGTTCTTATGCTGATATCCGACTCCAAAGTTTCCATTGATAAAGAATAATTAGATAAATGCTTCAGTGGGATTTCCTCTATCTATGTTGGTGTGTCAGTAAGTGGTGTAATTATTTCTGCCCCATCTTCTGTGATGTTCCCTGAGCATTGGGGTGCTATCAGTTGGGGTTAGAAAACCACCAATAGTTGTTTTCTGTATTTTGGCTAATTGTTGGTTTCTGTGATGGTCTCTGTGTGCTTTATACAGAAGCTTCTTTGATAAGAGATGAGATCTACACTTACCTGTAAGTATTTACCTGTAAATAATTAGAATGTAATTAGAAAGTATATCAGTTTAGACAAGTGGTAATAGTAGGTTCTTCCTTAGGGTCCATGACCTCACTAGCCATGGGTTGCTGACTGGGTTTGTAGTACCAGGAATGAATTTCTTTCTTCCTACTGAATGGGCCTTTAGTCTAATTATAGAGCTCTTGGTTACTCCTAAGAGATAAGCGCCACTATTTTACCATTGGAGCTATCATGCCTTGCTGGTTATTATTGTGGTTCTCAGGTTTTACAGCTGGGTAGGACTACGGAGAGCTTTTCTTACCTGACTACTTGTGTAGCACCTTCATATACTATGAGAGCTAGTCTTCAAAGAAGAGGCTTCTAGGTTTGCTCTAATGCGATTCCTCTAAGTCCTTATATCCAACCAAAGTGTATAGTATCTTAAGAATTACATTTTGCCTTCAAGTTCTAGGAGGCAATCAAGAACATCATCGATGATGCCCATATATTGATTTGGGCATTTCTTGGACTCCCTTGACCAAGAACTGGAAGAGAGGGTATTTCACCTGCCTGGCTCTGTCTAGCCCTGTTTTCATGCCATGTATAGATAGTCCTGTGCAAATTCAAGACAGGTTCATAGAGGGCCAAGGTACTATGGAATAATCCTCTTGTACACTGTAAAGATTTGTCACTAAAATTGGTTTAATGAAATGCTGATTGGCCAGTAGCCAGGAAGGAAGAATAGACAGGGCAACTGTACTAAGGATAATGGGAAGGAGAAGGGCAAATGCAGAGGAGAAAGATGAGAATGCTTTGCTAAGAAAAGGTACCAAGCCACATAGCTAAACATAGATAAGAATTATGGGTTAATTTAAGTGTAAGAGTTACCTAGTAATAAGCCTGAGCTATTGACTAAGCATGTATTAACATAAGCTTCTGTGTGTTAATTTGGCAAGTGGCTGACAGGTGTCTGGGGACTGGTGGTCAGGATGAGAAATATCCATCTACACCAAGGTGTCAGAGTTGTGTAAGGAGTTCTTGGCATAGAGGTGCATTCTACATTATCACCTCCCCTTCCCTCTATTACCTTATAACCCCCACACTCTTTTCATTATGGAGCTTGCTGTCTTTGCTTTATTCTTGTGGGTTCTTGGGATCTGCCATGTTGAAAGGTTGTCAGGTGTTATCCATGGAAGAGTATATCTTGGAGTTCTATCCCCACAGATCCAAGATCTAAGTGACAGAAAATGCTTTGATAACACACATTTGTTCACACATTAGACCAGACTACAATGACCTCATTCTACATTTTTCCTATAAAGCCCCCCCAAAATAAGCTTCCGGTTCATATTCAACCCCCATGTTGTGTTAACACTCCCCACCACATTGCCCATGCTTTTTATACCATTGCTTACATCTCAGATATTGGGGATACTGTAGTGCTGTGTCCTGTAGTATTCTGTATAATGAAAGCATTATTTTCTAAATCCATCATTTTTTGTTTGCCTGTAAAGATCACATGATTTTACCCTGCTGCTTGTAAGTGTAGCATATTTTACTCTAGAAGATAATTCAGCTCACCCATTCTCCAAGCAAATTTCTCTCAGCCCAGATCTGTGCTTTCAGCCATTCCTCCTCACTGCCCCTTAGGTAAGGTTGGCTTTGACATCAGGGAGATTAGAATGTACAGATCACTTTCAGAGACTGCATCTGGTCTGTGTTGCTACGGAGGAACACTTGGAGTACAGAGAAAACTTTTGCAGAACCAGACCGGAGATAGCCTGGAGGTTATTTCTTTGAGGTCTGATGAGTCTTGATTCAGTGGTTAACTTAAATATGGAGCTGTCATAGCTTTTTTTCTGTCATCCCATTGACAAGTTTGAATTGTGGTGAACAAGGGGGCACACAAACAGGGCTGAGCAAGCAAAATAGCAGTTATGTCACAGCTGAGTGTACTCAGAAACCAGGGAATACAAGGCAAGATGGGAAGGATGGGAGGTGTGAGTCAGCTTTGACCTGGTCCCACTAAGTGCTCTTAAGTTTGAACAACTAGGTGCCCTCGTTCCTTCACTTTCCAACTCTTCTGGCCATCATGTCATCAGGCTTAGTAGTTGGGATCTTGTCTGTCATGCCAGCCTGCCTTCAAGGATAGTTCTTGGAACCCTAGCTCCCATGGTCACAAAAAAATGGTCACCATGATTAACTCAGAGCAGCATCTCAAGGTGAAGTGTAAGAAAGAAGTGCGTTGATACCAAAGCAGGGGAGAAAAATGAAGGGGAGCATAGAACCAAGCACATCCATATGGAGCAGGCAGTGACAACATGGTTTGGCTGGTATCCAGGACCTCCCAGCAGACCACTTGAATGAGGCCAGAACTTCCTGGCTGTTCTAATTCCTATAAATCTCATTAATTGTGGACCCCAGCAGAACAGGTGTTGATGTCCCAGTGATGCTGCTGCATGCTGAGTTAATGTAATATCCTTGTTTGCTGAGGTTCATAGTTGTGAATAGCTCTTATTCTCTGACTTCAAATTATTCCAGTTCTATAATAGACTATAGAACACTATCTGTCTTCCAAAGGATGCCTAGACCTTTGAGACCTGTCCATGGATCTTCATTGCCAGAATATGTAACTCTAGACCCGCAACACACATCTGTGTATTCCAAATACAATAGCTCTAACAATTTGGTTCCTCAGGATTAAATATTGTTTTATAATATTACACCAAACATGTGGTCAGAAATCAAATGGAGATTGCTATACAACTGAAGCATTTATATGTATCTTAGCATAAATAATTTGGGTATGTTTCAGGCACAAATGAGAATGTGTCTGCTTATGGGGGACACTCTGGTTTTAGATGAAGGTATAGCACACTCATAAGTCCTGGAAAGTCTGGATCTTGTTGATGGGTCCTTTGCTGCCAGCTCTGAGACCTAATGGAGCAAGGATGGTTGCCTGCCAATAGTAGGAGACTCTACCTGTGATAGCTCTGCAGTCTTGGCCCTGGGAATGGGTGGAGTTATCTGATTATTGGAGCAAGGACTATAAGTTTTCTAGAGGTAGAGATGATTCTGGAGGGCCTGATGCTGAGTTACTATACTTGTGGATGATGCTCCTGAGTCCTCATCCTTGTGTCTGTGTTCTGCTGCTGAGGCCCAGTTTGAGTTATCAGCTTGTCCTGTCAAAAGCACTGTCCATGCTAAGAGAGATGACTGTAAAGGGGGGCTTTACAGAGTCGGGGAGAAGCCTGATGTGAGGGAAACTTCCACACGTCTACAAGGATGGCCCCAGCTAAGACTCCTGGCAGCCTGAACTGACCATCCCTTGTGATTGGATTGATGACTACCCAAGTTGTTATCAGAAAGCCTTCATCCAGTGACTGAGGCAGATTCAAAGACCCACAGTCAAACATTGGGCTGTACTCTGGCAGTCCTGCTGAGGAGAAGGAAGAGGGATTGTGGGAAATGGAAGAGGAGTCAGGAACATTGCAGGAAAACTCACAGAAGCAATTAGCCTGGCTCATGGGAGCTCACTGACTCTGAAGCAACACCAGGGAGCCTGCATGGGACCGACCTAGGCCCTCTGCATATATAAGATAGTTGTGTAGCTTGCTTTATATGTGGGACTCCTGGCAATGGGAGCAGGAGGTATCCCTGGTGCTCTGACTAGCTCTTGGAAACCTATTCCTCATGCTGGATTGCCTCTCCCAGCTTGAATATAGGGGGAGATGCTTGGCCTTATGGCAGATTGATATGCCAAGCTTTGCTGAGGCAGATGTGAGGCTGGCCCCTTTCTGAGTGGTTACAGAGAAGGGGTAGATTGGAGCAAGGAGAAATAGGGAAGGTGTAGGAGGAGAGGAGGAAGGGGAGGCTGTGGTTGGGATATAAAATAAATATAAATTAATAAAATAAAGCATTGTCCATAAGACAAAATCACACATATTTAAGCGTGCTCTCAGAAGTTCTAAGAGGTTCTGCTTTATGGAAACAAATGGCTGACATTTCTATAGTTTGGTTTTGTTTCCAGTTTCAATAAGTGAATTTATTTTTTTCAAAATGCCCTTTTAGGGAAAACTTTGAAAGCAGAACCATTATTAATTTGGTTAGAAGTAACTTGTCTATCGAGGGAGGTAAAGTCTATGCCTAGGGGTGTGCAGTGAGCTGGAATTAGCTTTAATACCTCCATCTGAATGTGATCATGGTGACAGCAGGTCCCCAAATGTGACTTGTATGCCATTCTAGATAATTTTAGAAGGGATTATTTAATTCTCAGTTTCCTTACACTTTATAGATGCCAGCTCACTTGTAGAATAATGTCCAAACTCTTTTGGGTTTTGAGCTTCCCTAGCAACTTCTTACGAGAAATAGAAGTAAGCCGGGGGACAACATACTGCTAATGCTCCATCTTTAATCAGTCTTGGACAGATCACTATTTGCAGTGGAACATGTCCGAGTATCCTGGAGTGAAGAACGTTCGCTTCCCAGATGGCCAGATTTGGAAACCAGACATTCTCCTCTATAACAGGTAAGCACATCTTACAGGTGGGAAATGATCTCCCCCTGCAAGCATGTAGCCATAAAGCATATTTGAGTATTTTGCAGAAAAGCTGACTGTATTATCTTTAATTTGGAGCCTTTTGTTCCTTGTGAGGCTTTCCAAGTTCTCTGGGAGGCTGCTCTGTCTCTCCACTGGCATTTGCTGCATTTGCATGCAAATTCAGGTTGTTCTACCTGCTGCCAGAAGTGCCTCATCCAAAGGACTGTACTATGGTGCTTAAGATTGTCCTCCATTTACAGGAATGTAACACTGTCTTAAAACAGTACCTTTGCTATCTGAACGGGAGCCATTACAATCGGCAGCAGAAGGTGCCAGACAGCATGTGCACTGGAGTCAACTGTTTAGACCTAGGTTCTCATCTGACTTGTTCTCCATTGTGTGATAGATATCTGTTGCATTTTGACTGAGTTCCTGCAGAACTCACAGAAACAAGGAAGATCTCTAAGGGTTGGGGTAAGATGGATGGATGGCAGTGATGTTTTTATCTTGGGGGCAAAAAATAAAGGATTCGTTTGTAATATAAGTCAATGTGATTTGCAGACCATGTGACCAAAAAGCAAGTTTCCAGGCTGGTCTAAGTTCTAGAAGCAGTAAAGTTCCTTGTCCCAGCTGTATGGCTCAGTTAAGGGAACATTGAACAGCTCTATTCTAAACAGAATGGCAGTGTTTTATCGTGCAAAGGGGAGGGATCCTAAAGATCCTTGCACCTTTGCTTCTGTCGTGGTAAAGAGAGGAATCCAGGCATTCCTAACTCAAAACACCAACCATCCACCACTGCCCAGTGGTCCCTCAGAGAATTGCCTGGGCAGCTGATGTGTTCCACTTGTATGTGCTACTTCCAGGAGCCTGGACAGTTCAGTTTCTTGTATTCACAAAGTTCATTGCTTTCTGCCTTTCCCTTGAATGACTGTAATGTGCCGCTAGAAGAAAACCACCTCCTCATTTGCTGCCACTGTCTGCTTCTCAAAGGAAGTTCAGATAAATGAGTTTGTGGGATGTCCAATGTCAGAATGAGTGGTCCCTCTTTGAGTGGGTGAAGCAGCTGAGGTTTGGGTCATCCGTTTCCTGGAGACTACACTGAGACTCCAGGTCTGCTGTGAAACAGCACCATCTTTCAAGGCCCTGCTTAATCAGCAGACATTTGTGTGCTTATCTTCTAGAGAGCAGGTGACTGAGCTGGAGGTGTAACCAGGCTTCTTCTGGATCTTCCTATTAGGATTGTGTGTGGGGGGGTGGGGTGGGGTAGGGCTCTTGCTATATAGTGAAAGCTAGCCTAGAACCTATGACTTCCTGCTTTCCCTTTTTAAATGCTGGGATTACAAGCATGCAACACCACATCTAACCCTTTAGTTGACTCTTTTCTGGGCTTGTCTCTAAATAAATCACATTTCCAGGTACTAGGGTTTAGAATTTCAAAGTATTTAAAAATGTGTGGAAAAACAAATAAGAGTTTATAAAAGCAAAAATTCTATAATGCATGCAGCATACCTGGTGGGGCCCTCTGCAAAAGGAGGATATCAATGCCAACATTCAATGGCAGATGTGTGTTTATAGGTGGGAGGATGATGATGTTATCTGTCAATCAAAACTGTTTCCTAGTTCCTGATGAGTTCTTTCTGAAAGTAGGGGAATTTTTTTCAATGTAGTAGAATTTCAATAATGAGGCAATGAGAGATGGTTTTATGGCTGTGCGTAAGACTGTGAACTCTAAAACATGAGGTGTTTGGTGACCCCAGCCTTCTGGCTAATGGGGAGTTACTAATTAGCCTATGGAATTAATTTCAAGGAACACAGATAGAGCGGCTTCTACCTGACTTAGGGCACCAGGCTCTAGGAGTGAGTCCCCATGGAACACAAGCCATGGTCTAGAATTCTGCTTGTATAACACACTTTAGGAGCTCTCCTGATCTTTTCTCCATATGCCTGTTGGTCGTAGCTTCAGTGTCCCTCATGGAACTCAGGGGCCACCTCGATTTCTTTAGTTTTTCTAAGCAGTTAATATTCTTGTTTGAATTTGAAATATCTAACACAGGCTCTTATTTTCAAAGCTTGCTCTACAGTTGGTGGTGCTGTTGTGGGAAATTCTGGAAACTTTGAGAAGTGAACCTAGCTGGAAGAAGTATGTCACTGGGAGGGACTCCTTCAGGGTATAGTGTCTTTTGTGACTTCTGGTCTACTGTTTTTGCTTACTGGTCCTCTGTAACATGAACAACTGCCCATCTACCAGGGACTCCCAAAGCCATAATGTCCTGTTCACTCTCATAGGCCTAAACAGCAATGAACGGAACCTTCTGAGACGATGAGCCAAAACAACAACAAACAGCTCTTTTCTTAAGTTGTTTCTGTCAGGTCTTTTGGTCACTCCAACACAAAAGTAACTCACATAGTGGGACATACAATTTCCATGATGAATCAGCTGCTAGCTCTCTGATTTTTTTTATTCCCACACAAGCAGAATGTCAGATGCATAGATTACAAAGAATTTTGTTTGAACCAGCTGTAGACTTGTGCCATTTATTGCTACAAAACAGACTACCTCAAAGTGAGCATCTTGAAAAATATCAGAATCTTCGTCTATTAGTCTTTGTGATGTTTTGACCTGACTAGATCCATCTGCTTAGATGTCTGTCCCATGTAACATTGGCAACTGCGGCTGAGGGACACAGCCTGGATAGCCAGCAGGGATGACAGCCATGGCTCAGGACCATGCCTGGACTGAAGACCATGCCACGTTGGCGTTATTCCTCTGTCCTTTTTCACGGGTCTAGGTGTCCCACCTTGATGGCTGGGAGCAATCTCAGGCTAAGTGGGGACTTCCATGCATCTAAGGCTGAACAGAGAAGTTCCCAATGAGCCACTCACTCCATCCTACTGCTCACAGCAAGAGGGCTCGGCTTCTCCTTGTCCTTCGGCCACCAAATCTTCAGTCAAACTTGCAGAGTTTGGCCCTTTTCCTTTTCTTGGTGTGTGATAACTATTCTCCAGGGTTTACCGTTGGTCTTCTCTCCCTGCATGCTCAGGAGAAGTGGACTAATTTTATCTCCCTTGGTTGTTCTCCACAAATTGTCCCTCTATCTTCACATGTGTAATGTGGTGTGTGTGCCACTCTCAATACATACATAGCTATATACACTATAGAATAAGAAGCGTGAAAGAGACATAAAGAAAATAAATCACATGAGTAACCCAGAAAAAGCAATCATGAGAGAGCTGAAAAATCAACAAACACAGGCTTGTCTTCAATAAAACATTGACCTTTTGGTGTTTTATTATGGGGGATTTTTGAGAGAGGTAAATTTAATACTTCCTGTCTGTTTCCAGCACTAGGAGTATTATGGTATTCCCATAGACATATGGTGGTCCCTCCTCGCATGGGTGAAGGTGTGGGGGCTGTTCCCAAAGGAACAGGTTAAATTCCATTGTTCTTGGAGCTTACGTTGGGGCATCTGAAGATGCCTCACAACCATGGCTAAGCTTGGTTCTAGTTTGGTGTCCGAGTCTATGTATATAACACTATGGTTTTGAGACAGTGTTTCCGTGCTTTAGGAGACTGGACCCTGTGGAGCAGCTAGCTCTCTCTCTGCACCATTTCTAGGATGGGCTGATGCATTTTCTTGATAGATGGGAACCAGTGATGTGCTGCCAGCCAACTGGACTGTTTTGAGGAGAGGATGGGTATTAATAAGAGTTCTGCCTGATGCTGATTCATTTCTCCATCATTTTATGCTGCATTGTTTGGAGCCGTCAGTTCAAGGATTTTTCTGAATACAACCTAGCACAAAATGAGTAACAATTATAGATGGCTCGTCACAGTTTTCCCTTTTTTGGATAGAGTTAAATGCCATTCAGGTGTCAGGAAGTCATCTTACAAAGGAGAATTCTGTATTGTGGCATAGCGGTGGCACCTGCCCCATGCAGCAGCAAACAATCGCCTCAGCCTCCCTGTGATTCTTTTTTTTTTTAAATGCCTGGTAAGAGAATATTTTAGTGATAGTGGAAACATTTAATGAATATATTTAAAGATGTGTTTGTCAGCTGTGATTTGGGGAACAGCACTGGTGGTCAGGAATCTCTTTCATAGACTGTGCATAGCTATGTTTGCTCATCTGTAGGCAAGTATCTTTCTTTTCATGTCCCTGTGACCCCTTGGTTGATGGCAAACCTATGGAGATGACTGTGTGCACCAGCCTGTCAAGGTTCCTGATGGAGCTAACAGTTGGCACACTATTGAAACAGAAGTTTTCCCCTGTGAAGAGTCAGAGGTTCTTCTTAAATGAGCTCAACCAAGATTGGAATGTCAGTGCATGTAGTTTCTAGGTTCTTTTTAAATGAGCTCAATCAAGACTGGAATGTCAGTGCATATAGTTTCTAGGTTCTTCTTAAATGAGCTCAATCAAGATTGGAATGTCAGTGCATGTAGTTTCTTTGGGGAGTGATACCAAGAGGTGCTGGGTAGGAGGGGGTGTGATGGAAAAGGATGATGAAAAGCAAACAGCACTGTGGCAACTGGGTCATGCCCACTAGGAAGTGCTGTGTGGCCATCTCACATTGTTCCGGGGAAACTGGGACTGAGGTTTGTACAAAGCTGCTTGCTCCCTGGAACCTCTGGCTAGCTTGCTCTGTGCATGGAGTAGAAGGCCTCTGCAGAGGCCATTGTCAGGACCTTGTCAATGTTGTTTTCCAGATTCTACCCTCAAGGTCCAGCCCCTCATCCCCTACTGTGGCTATAGACCCAAATTCAGCTTCTAGTATGGATCCCAGCAGCAGAGTGAAGCATTGTATATGGTAAGGAGGCTTCTTAGGATGTGCAATAGATTGGGTGTTCTCAGCTATGCAAAGTAGAAGGGTGATCACAGAGAGAACCGAAAGCCTAGGTCTGTATCTTAGAAGGGGTTTTTTGTTCCACCATGGACTGGAGTGCATTCACAGAGGTCCCACACAGGTTTGTAAGTTAAATGTGATTTCAAGGAGTGTCCACTTAGTGTTATGAGAATTAGTACTTCTCAAATCATGGTATTTGAAAATAGAACTGAGAATGACCCATTAGTACACAAAGCCCTATAGTCAGGGGTGGGCTCTAGTAGGCTTGAGGGTGTCTCAGAAGTTAACCGGACAGTTCTAGGATGCAGCTGAAATGTCCAGAAAAATAGTTTTGCCACTGTGACTTTTGAGAAGGAGGAATTAGCATTTTCAATATTCTCAAATAGTCCCATCTGATAGGGGGGTGTGTTTTTCTAAACTGTGGGTGGGAAGCAGTGGCCTGTTTTATAGAAGGGAGGGGAGCTGGCCAATCTATGTTAGCATCATCCAGAAGTCCCATCATAGCTTCCCCTGGCTGCTGAGAGTGTTTTGTTTTTCATTTGTTGATGCATTTCATCAAAACTGAATGAAGACCCCACACACTACCACAATACATTGTGTGATGAACTGAGATGCAGCCTTGCCGGACCAGATTAAGTCCCTGTCCCACAGGGAATGGTGGAGAGCATGCGACAGATTGTAGGTGCACCCAGAAATGTAGCAGGGAAGGAGACAGTGGGACTGGAGTTGAGGCAAGGCAGAGAGTTTCATGGAACAGTAGGTTCTGTNGGGGGGGGGCGGACAGAGCAGTACGGCAAAGGCCTGTGCAGAGTGCTTGTGAGAGATGAGATACACTGAGGAGGCTGACACACCCCGGTCCACTCAGCTCGACTTGGCGTGTCCCCTCCACCAGTTTACTGTCTGCTTCTGGAGGGAACTATGCCTGTCGCTATCTGAGCACTTTAATGTTGGAAGTTCTGGAAAACTAACAGCAAAGTCAGTCTAGTCCATGGGAGAGCAGATGGATAGATTCTGTCTTGTGGCAAATTCTTCTCTTCAGAGGTCAAATGAACCTCTCTGAGTGGCTGTGCATGTCTCCTTTCGGGGTACACTTCAGAATTGTTTTTAATGCCCTGCTGTTCCCTTGTCAACGAATGACTTAAATGTTATCTTTGATAAATGTCCCATTTATATTTGTACAAGTACCATCATTTACATTTTTTATCTATTTTTATGGCCCTGAGACAAGAATATGTCCCTGAATCCATTCTAAAAATAGAAGGGATCTATGTGGCCAAAAGAATTGTGTGGTAAGATGAAATCAGCAACTGGAGGGGGAGTTAGGGACAGGAATGAGGGACACTGATAGCAAAGTACATGTGTGTAGCCTGCGGGAAAGTGGGTGGATTCTCTATGGTGGGTGAATATGGGTTAGGGTCCCACTTGGTGCGTGGAATGGGAAAGGCTGTATTTTTTCATGGAGTTTCTATTTCATTTCTCTTTTTCTCTGAATAATTTACAAGTGTTTTCTCATAATTTCCCTCTGTCTTGCTCCCAACTGGTATCCATCAGGTAACCCTGTCCAGAATTCTCCCTACTTCTCTGTAGGCCTCCCTAAAGGCCACCAACCAGTCATACCCAACAGTACAGCTTTTTGAATTCAACTTTGGACATGGCCATGTGGTTGTAAAGACTGCCTAGTAAATATTAGACAGTAATCCAATGGGAAGTTTCATTATCATCATAAGCTAACTAAGAAAAGCTGGGTGAGTAGAACTGTTGATGCCAACATCAGCTGACCTTGGCCCTAAGCCTGCTGTGGGAGTTTGTATACATTTCCACCGTCCCTCAGTCAGTGATCTGTGTATCAGTTACCCAGATGGAAAGAGGGTATAGAGAGCTTTGGGTCACAGGGACGCAGCTTCAGAGGCAACAGGCCCCACCTTAGAACCTTAGCTACATGGTCAGAGGTCATGCAAGCTGATATATCCCGTGGTGTGTTTTCTAGCTATTATGAGTAGAGAAACAAACTGAGCTGAGCAAGTCTCTCTAAAGGATATTGAGTTCTTTGGGCATATGCCAAGGACTGGTATAGCTGGTTCATAAGGTTGATCTACTTCCTACCAACAGTAAATGAGGATACCCTTTTCCTTACATCCTTGGCAGTATTTACTGTCAGCTGTTTTCTTAACCTTAGCCATCCTGACTGGGGAAGATGAAATCTCAGAGTAGTTTTATTTTCATTTTTCTAATTGCTAACAATGTTAAACATTTTCAAAGGTATTTCTTAGCCACTTTATTTTTTTTTCTACTGAGAAATCTCCGTTCAGATCCATAACCCATTTTTAATGTGTCACTTACTTCCTTGATTCTTTGATTTTTTGAGTTCTTTGTGCATTCTTGATATTATTCCATTACATGTATAACCAGAAAAGATCCTCTCACAATATATGGACTTCTTTACTTCATTGGTTTTTTTCTTTACATGTAAAGAAGTGTCTTTAGTTCTGTGAAGTTCTGTTGGCAATTGTTGGCCACAATTTGTAGGCAAACTTAGTCTATTAGAAAGTTCTTTCCTACACCTACATCATGTAGTATATACTACCAATGTTTTCTTCTTTCACTTTCAGCTACTTCAGATTTCACACTGAGATCTTTGATGTATTTGGAGTTGTGTCTGTGTGGCGTGATATGTGTCCAATTTCTTTCTTCTCCATGTAGGCATGCAGCTTGTTGAAGATGTGTTTTTATCATCTCTGTCAAATACTAGATGGCTGCAGTTACATGTACTCATGTTTGGATCTTCTATTTTGTTCCATTGGACTAAAAATCTGTTTGTGTGCCAGTACCGTACTGTTTGTATTTCGACAACTCTGAAATGTAATTTGAAATCTGGTATGGTAGTATGAATTGCTTCCAGCAATTTTTTTCTGCTTGGGATTGCTTTAGCAGTCCTAGGTCCCTTGTGTTTCCTTATGAATTTTAGGATGACATCATGATATAAGTCCCAGAGTATGCAGGCCTGAAGGGAATATGTCTCAATGTAATAAAGGCCTCATATGAAAATGCATATTTTATGATAGTTTTTTTTTCTGTCTCTGCGATGGGGTTTTAATTGGCACTGCATCGAATCTATAATCTTCTTTTGATAGGATGGTAATTTTCACAATGTGAATTCTACTCATACATAAGTCAGAGGTTCAGGGGAGGGGGTGGTCTTGTAGTTTCTTCCTCATTCTCTTTCTTCAGAAATTATTATAAAGGTCTTTTCTTTCCTTAGTTAGGCTTTTTCATGTGTGTGTGTGTGTATTTCACTTTCTCAGCATGCTTTTATTCATATTTAGGACAGATACTGATTTTGTATCTTACACTTTGCTTAAAGTGTATATCATTTCTAGAAGGTTTTTTTTACTTTTATTGAAAATGGTTTTCTCAATATGAATCATAATATTCTTATTATGATTTTCTAGATGTTTTTAATATCAGTTTTGGGGATAATTTAGTATCTCAATAGGGATAGCCTAACTTTATTTTTTCCTATCTGTATTCCTTGTATTTTTTTTGCTATGATCTTATTAATCTAGCTAGGGATTCAGTCACTTTGTTGGAAAGGAGTAGGGGCAGTGACCAGCCCTGTCTCATTCCTGATTTCAGTGAGATTGCTTTATTACTTTCTGTTAGGATGATGTTGGCTGTGGGTTTTTCAAATGTACCTTTTATTAGATTGATTTTCCACATCATCCCCAGTCTTGAACTTTTATCATGAAGCCATACTGTATTATATCAAAGCTTTTTTCTGTGTCTATTGAGATGATGTGTGATTTTTGCTTTAAGTCTACTTGCATGATGTATTAAATTTGTTGACCTGTGAAGTGGAACATGTCAGATAGGGGGGATGTGAATCAAATAATCCCACACTAGCTCCAAATAAGGTATACTAAGGTTTTTCTTTATTAAAAGGGAAACTCATGGATCACAATGAGTAAACAGGAATGGGGTTCAACACCCAGATGTGGCATGAGAAGAAGGGTCTGAGTGGATGCTCCCGTGGGCTTTTTGGTACTAAAAGGTCATGCCCCACTTGGTCCAATCTCTCAAAGGCCATTGGCTGAAGGAGGTTCCCCATCACCTACCCCTTTTGTCTAAAAAGAGTGTTCTAAACCCAATACAAAACTATATACAATAAGACAGTTATCATAAAAATTAGAATTACAACTAGTATAAACAATATTAAGCAGGAAACATATGCTAAATGTTTCAATAATTATTCTATCCTAAGGAGTCTAAGTCTTGTATTAGAAATGGTTTGGATAAATTGGAAGAGCAGGGTAACTACGACTATCTAATCTTCAACCCCATTGAAGGCCTGAGAACAGAGATTATTGCTTGAGTAGGCAAGAAGTACAATCAAGCAACTTCCAAAATATGCAGTAGGTGACAGAGACAACTGGCTACCTGGGCAATCACCCAAAGTCTTATTTGCAATGTTGAAGCAACCAACTTTGGCTAAGGCATAGAGTAATTGACAGACCATATTCAGAGGCAGGAAGATTTTTGAAACTGTCTTACCCTGTCTTAGCAAAGTTTGGAAGTCTTTTTCTTGTATCATGCTTGTCCAGTCCAGACACCATACATTTTGTTAATGGTCAAAGCATGGACAATTCCTTGCCCAAAAGCCAGTTTTGCCAAAAAGAAAACAAACTCCAAGTGGAGTATCTTTGGTGTTCAACATTCTCTTGGGAATAGATTGGCGCTGCTTAAGCAATCACCTCTCACATCAACAGAACCCAAAGTTATTTAAATACCATATTCTACAGTTCTTTGAAGTGGTTGAAGATTACCTATTTATGCAGAAAACAATCTCTATGTATCTAAAGAACCTGATTAGTCTAACTATAAGTGTGACGAACATGGATCACTATTGATCTATAGTATGTAATACCTGTATAACTTAAAAACTAAGACTTCATATTAAAATATTAAACGATCTTTAAACAACTGTGTAGCAAATGAGGACAATGACCTTAAAATGTAAACAATGTATAAGTATGAACTAGTCTCTATCTTTATATATTACGTTATACTATTTATATAGGATTAAATATATCAGTATACAAAATGTCTTAAACAGAGGTAGAAACATGCATGCATACAATCTGACAAAATAACTTTGCATAGGTACACAAATATTATAAACAGAAATAGAAACATATTCAATCTAACAAATATAATTTGAATTTGTATCAATATATAAGAATCTATACCAATGAAAATTGTCTATCTATAAATAACAGCTCCCAAGTATTCACTCTATTACCCATTATTATTATTATTATTATTATTATTATTATTATTAGTGTGAGTAAACTCACACTAATCTATTATCCCATTCAATTTCCCTTTTCTTTCCAAAGAGATCTCTGAGCCTAAATAATTTCCACAACAACTCCCAATCCTATACCAGCAATAATCAACCCCTAAATGATGTCCGTAACCCAGAGGACAAACTTTGTTGGGAGAAGAGCCTTTGTCTTTTAAAATTACTTCCAGCTGTCATGGTGCGATGTTCTTTCTATGGGATCCTGTAAGACTAAAATGATGGTTAAGTTTCAAGATTACTGTCTGGCATTATTGCAAATGGTCTCTAGGTAGTTGATAGGGTTTTTCTGAAGTTCATATTTGGAGTTCTGGCCAGAACACTGTAAGAAGGTGCACCATTTCAGCTAACCAAGTTGAAACCATCTTGAGCAGCTAGTACCCAAAACCCATCTTAGAGTAGCACTATCAGCATCATGATGTCATAGCAACAAGAATTGGACATGCAGAACCTATGGAGAAATGACTGCTGATCTTGCCTAAAGGTCCTTTGGGGTTCCTGCTTCATGAAGGAGTCTGCCAGATATTCTGTAGTACACAGAAGAAAGTGACTGACAAACTGTCAGTATAGGTAGAACTGTCTTTGAAATTCCTGCTTCATGAAAAAGTCTGCTAGATATTATGGGCCTGTGAGCTGAAGATGGATGCCCCAATGTTACAAAAGAACTTTTGGTGACTGTTCAGGCAGTGAGATGTTTCTGTCAATTGTAGAGTTTTGGAAGTTGCTTACAATGCACTTCCCATTAACTTAGGTAATATTATATCCTTCTTGGGTCTTTGATGAAGTTAAAGAATAGATAGTTATAATTATAGTTTTCCTTAGTTATGGTAAAAGATAAAGTAGAAATAAATATTGCAACTATAATTCTTGCTTGATAACTGTTTTGTTATATGTAATTTTATTATGTTAATGGTAAAACCTTCCTTTTTATTTAGACAGAAAAGAGGGATTTCCCTCTGTGTGCTGAGAATGCCACTGGTTAATAAAGAAGCTGCTTTGGGCCTATTGCAGTGCAGACTAGGGCAAGGAAGATAAGAGGAGGAGAGAGTAGGAAGAGTCAGAAAGAAGCCAAGTAGCCGCCACAGGAGACAGATGCCGGACACCAGACAGAACCTTGCCAGTAGGCCACAACCACATGGTGATACACAGATTAGTAGAAATGGGTTATTTTAAGATGTAAGAGTTAGCTAGAAATATGCATAAGCATTATTGTAATGAATATAGTTTTTGTGTGATTATTGTGGGTCTAGGTGGATAGGAAACGAACAAGCAGCCTCTGCCTACAGACCTATGTATGTTGAACCATACCTCCATCTCAAGTATAAAGTCAACTTGATCATGTTGATCTTTTTAATATATACTTATATTTGATTTGCACATATTTTATCAATACTTTTTACATCTGTATTCATCATAGATGTTGGACTGTCATTTTCTTTTTGTTGTTATTGTATAATAAATATATACCAAGCATATTAGATACCAAATACTGGCTTCATAAAAGTGGTTTAAGATTTTTCCTTCAGTTTCCATTTTTGGGGGGTGGGGGAGTAATTTTAAAAGTATTTGTTGTAGACTTTCTTTGGAATTCTGGTAGAATTCTGTTGTGAATACTTCCAGGCCTTGGTGGTTTTCGTATTGTTTTGGGGTAATTTTGTAAGGAAGTTTTAGTACTATTTCAGTCTCCTTATCTGTTATGGGTCTGTATATGTTGTTGATCTCTCCATCATTAACTTTGGTCATTCAGGTGAATTTATAAATTTATCCATTTATTTACACTTCTTAATGGAATATAGGATTTTAGATTATTATTTTATAGTGTTCTGGATATATATATATATATAGTGTGTGTGTGTGTGTGTGTGTTCTGTTAATTTGAGCCATGATTCTGTTAGTTTGAGTAATTTTCTTTTTTGTTAATTGTGCTAAAGGTCTATCGATCTTGTTTATCTTCTCAAGAAAGCAGATCTTAGAGTTGTTGCTTCTTTGTATTGTTTTCTTTGTTTTCCCTTCCTTAATTTCTGCTACTATTTTTACTTCTTCCTGTCTACCTGAGTAGGTATTATTTTGTTTTTGTTTTTCCACATTCTTGTGTCATATCATTAAATCATTATGTGTTCCCTCTCTCTAGTTCTTAATGTGGGAGCTTAAATCTATCTCTTTTGCTATTGGGGGATATCCTATTCCCAAAGGTTTTGTTGTGTTTTCTTTTTCATTTAGCTGCAGGATTTTTTTATTTCTTTCTTATTTTTTTCTTTTACTAAGTCATCATTTAGCAGTGTATTGATCTTCATGATTTCATGTTGTTCCTGGAGAGTCTTCTGCTGTTGGTTTTAACAGCCTTCTGCATTGATGTGAGATAGGGTGCACAGAGTTACTTCTTTTCATTTTTACTGTTGTTGAGATTTGTTTTGTGTGCAAGGATGTGGTCTGCTTTGGAGAAATTTCCATAAGCTACTGAGTAGAATATATGTTCTTTTCTGTCCCCTGTCTCCAAGCCTAGTCTGATTTGAGTTGCACTTCCTATTCACTGGTCCAACCTGCTGAAATTCCTAGGTCCTGGATTTCTGTGCTCTCCTAAATCTCTGGACCTAGCTCTAGTTAACAATTTGCATAGTTGTGCAGCCTTATGAGTGCCATAGATGCTGCCATCTCTCACTATCCTCACATTCTCAGACATAGCTGTTCTGGTTACCATTGAATTGGAATCATGTTACCTCATCCCTCCAGTCACAAATCAACCCTGAGTAGTTGAAATACTGTTCTACCAACTCTTTATGCCTGTGCTTTCTAAAATCAACCAAAGTTGAGCAGCAACACAAATAAAACCAAACGTTCACTCAACAGAGGCGGGATAGAATCTGTCATCAAATATTTAAGTAAAAAAAATAAGGCCGCATGCCTACATTCCATTGCAAAAAAACACAAACATTGTGACAGGCCAAGACCATATGGGCTCCCAAACCTATCAGTCCCATAGAAATGTGCTCCAGTGAGAATGACTTGGAGGAATCTCAGGTCATAGAATTTAAAAGAATAATCGTAAAAATGATCAAATAATTCAAGGAATTTAAAGACTATGTGAACAAACACCTCAAAGAACTTAAAGAGGACACAGAGCTATACTCCTGAATATGAGGGTGGGGGGATAAAGAAAAGGGAATGAGGATGAGGAGAAAAAAGAGAAGGAGGAAGAAGAGAAGGCAAGTAAGCTTTCAAGGGGCAGTAAAACCACAGCCAGTGTTGATCCCACTCTTCTGCAAGAGTGGCACTTGTACTTATTGGGTACTGAGTTCTCCTAGCCTAAACTTTTGAAAGTCCAGTCTGGAGGGTGAGGGGATAACTCAGTAGATATAGTTGTTTTGTTACAAACATGAGAACCTATGTGAGAAAGTGTGTAGTAGCATGTACTTGTAATCTCAGCACCAGAGAGCAGAGACAGGCAGATCCCTGACTGCTCTGGCAAGCCAGCCTCACCTACTTGCCAAGTTTTATGTCAGTGAGAGACTTTGTCTTTCAAAAATGGTGGGTAGTGGTACCAAAGGAACAACACTTGACTTGTTCTCTGGTCTCTACATGTATATGGACATACATGCACACACAAGCATGCACAGTCCCTTCTTTTCTTATTGCTAATATTATTATCATATTGTTACAATGTCAACTAAACTAAATTTCAATGTGAGTTTGGAAAAAGACAAATATCTAAACACAACTTCATTTGAGCCAAATATGAATGGCCATAGCCTGGGAACACAGGCTTAGATTGCCCCAAAGCTTATGTTCCAGGGTAGAAAAAATTTGACAATGTTTTTATAGTCATAGAACAAAGCAAAGTTATAAATCAAGGCATTTTAAAAATGCATTAGTGGGAATATTAGATGGGTGGGTTAACATAGAACAGGGAGACTCTGTCATAGGCCTCTGACTTTATCTGACAGCATTCTTAGCCTTTGGTTGATTGGAAGCTAACTAAGAGTCTGTTCATACATTCCAATTAATTTAATGTTAGATAAATAATGTTAGTTTAAATGTTAGATAAAAGATGTAAGCCCAGTTATAGAGGAGGACCGTAAATGGCCATTAAAAGGACTAAAGGTAGCCCAGTAGAATTCGGCTCTGAATTTGGGGCATTCCAAACTCTGCAGAGTCATGGAAATTCTAATTGTTTAACCAGCCTTGCTAAAGATTCATTGAAAGGTGGTGGTCTTTTGAGAAACTTTCATTCACAAAACCATAGCACATAGACTTTCAGCGGATGTTAACAAAGAGACCACTGAGTCATAGTTAAATCTGAATGTCTGACATATTTTTAAGTGCAAATATTAACTTAGAGCTTTAGGTCAGCAAGAGATTAGGAACCACAGAAGTAACAGTGGAAGTTTACAGACGAGCTTTTCTGGTTTGTGTATGATAGGCAGGTCCTAGTTAGATGTTTAAGTGAGAAATGTACAACTTAATAGGTGTGTTCAGTGCTGGAGTAGCTGTGAGAGGCACAGAGGCAGTGCTGTGCCCTTCAGACTGTTAGATGTTAAAGAGCAACAGAAATGCAGGAAGAAGAAGTGAAGTGACCACAGAAGTAAGCAAAGACGATTGATTTCGTTGTTATTGTTGTTTTTGTTTTGGGTGGTGCTGGTGATGGATCCAGGGCCTTCCTCAGTCTGGGCACCTGCACCACCCCTGAGCTTTGCCCTGGCTCTGAGGGTGATTTTAAGCTAAAACCATCTGACAGTCAACTGGCACAGAAAGCTTTTCCGATCTCCTCTGTGGCTGAAGGCACGAGCCTTTGGGAGCAGGCTCACCAGATCCCTTTCCAGTGAAATTTTAGTGCCCGCAAAGAAGCCAAGGTAGATCACTTGGAACTGCATAAACAAACATTCCAACTGTGTTTCCTTCACTCATCTGTAACTTCCCTTGTTCTTCCTTGGGGGCCTTTTCTTCCCCTTGCAGCTTGCTGAACCACCCCTCATCGTGGGTTATTTGGAAAGTCACATTTTCCTGTGCGCTCATGCATTCCTGAATAAAAATCCGTTTGCTACTGTTAGTCTGTCTAACAAAAGTGCATGAGAAGACATGGTAGATATTTCATGCTGCTTAAAGTAAATTATGTTGACAAAACATAGTAACACAGTCATGTGGCTTCAAAGGCCAAGTAGTCAATATTAATTCATCACCAAGGTGAAACTGGTGAAAACCAGTCCCAAGAAAGGTGAGTTGTTAGATAAGACAATTAAAATATATAAAGAGGGATCTATACCCAAAGGATAAAAGTCATTTTAAGCAGGCTTGAAACACTTAAAAAAAAAGCAGTATTTACTTTCAAATCACACTAAGATGAGATGACAACACTCACCATTAGCTAAGTGCTGTTCACAGGAGCACGCATGGCAAACACAGCCAACACTTGAAATACCAGATGGAGCCACATCTTAGACAGAGGTGACATGTCTTAAATGTGTATTTGTATTCCTGACTCAGTCATATATTGAAATCTCAACTCCCAAGTGACTGGTATCAGGGTGTAAAGTTTGCGAGGCAATGAGGTCATTGGGCGGGGCCCTCATAAACGGCATCAGGACCTCTATGAGAAGAGCTATGTAGGACTCTGCTTCCTCGGCTCACTGGCAGACGTAGTAAGAAGACATGCCACTGCAAACCAGAGAGTGGGTACTTCTAGCACCAGGCCTGCTCGTTCCTTCATGTTTTATTCTCAGCTTTCAGAACTGCCGGAGATAAACCTTTGCTTTTAAGTTTCAGCTCTTTAAACTGGATGCCATGACCCTGATCCAGTTACCTAACAGAATGTAGATAGACACTATGAAAAATTGCCAACAGTTAAGGGTTTCTGAACAACTAAAAATTAATTGAAACTTCAAATGCACAGCGAATCTATGAAGTTTCTCAGTGCTAGCCTGTGTTGTATGTCACTTCTTCACTGCAGCCTGGCTAGGAACACATCGTACACTGTACAGTTTCAGTGCAGCAAGGTTCAGAACTCAGCACAAACCATACAACTTCACTGCAGCCTACCTCAGAACACAGCACACGTTGTACAGCTTCACTGCAGCCTGGATCAGATCACACAGTATACACTGTACAGTGTCACTGCAGCCTGGATCAGAACACACAACACACTCTGTACAGCTTCAGTGCAGCCTG